>JAQZBX010000468.1:0-109123 GCA_029593785.1 Cabassous unicinctus | reverse complement strand
GCCTTTCTACTAACTTTCATTAATATTCCTATTATACTTCTTCCTTTCTCACATCTTTTGATTCCTCTGGCACTAATCTTTTCCCTCCAAGGTAACATAGAAAGAAGCAAGGAAACAAAATAAGAAGAAAAAATGTCAAACAGAAAACTTAACACACACACAGAACCACCAACTAAGTAAAACTCTAGAGGAGAGAGAAGCTAATCAACTGAATAAACCCAGCAAGATAAAATGATGACTAGAGGGCAACAAAAAATTACAAACCACACTGAGAAACAGGAAAACATGGACCACTCCAATGAACAAACTAAAAACCAAGAATGTAGGCAGAACATTGAGCAACTAATCAAAGATTGTCAAACAAATATCATGAACCACCATAAGAAGTGATGGAAGAGATTAAGGATATAAAAGAGACACTGAGAGAACATACTGAAGAAATTGTAAACATACACAAAAAGATAACGGATATGATGGTGATAAATGGCACAACCCAATAATTAAAATAGACACTGGATTCATATAACAGCAGATTTGAACAGGCAGAAGAAAGAATTAGTGAAGAGGAAGACAATACAGCTGAAATCAAATAGATAGTCGAACAGATAGAAAAAAAAAAATAGAAAAAATCCAGCAGGGACACAGGGATTAAACTGACAACACAAAATGCACAAACATACGCATCATGGGCATCCCAGAGGGAGAAGAGAAGGGAAAGGGAACAGAAGGAGTGTTGAAGGAAATAATGGCTGAAAACTTCCCAACCCTATTGAGAGAGATGGATGTGTAGATCCAGGAAGCAAAGCACATCCCAAACAGTATAAATCCTAAGTATAAATCCTAACAGGCCAAGTGAAAGACATACACTTGTCAAAATGTCCAATGCTCAAGACAAAGAGAAAATACTGAAGGCAGCAAGAGAAAAGAGAACCATCACATACAAGGGAAGCACAATAAGATTAAGTGCTGATTTCTCATCTGAAACCATGGAGGAAAGAAGACAGTGGTATGACATAGTCAAAGTACTAAAAGAAAAAGCCTTCCAACCACGAATTCTCTATCCAGTAAAACTGGCATTCAAAAATGATGGAGAGTTCAAAATATTCACAGATAAACAGAAATTAAGAGAGTTTGTCAGTAAGAAACTGGCACTTAAAGAAATACTAAAGATAGTTCTACAAGTTGAAAGGAAATATCAAGGGAGAGAGAGTTGGAGGGGAGTTTAAAAAAAACCTAAAAAGACAAAAACAGAAACAAAACAACATATGACATACATTAATCCAGAGAAAATATGGCTGAAGTAAGAAATTCATTGTGAGTAATAACACTGAATATTAATGGATTAAATTCACCACTCAAGAGACACAGATTGGCAGAATGGATAAAGAAACATTATCCATCTATATGCTGTCTAAAAGAAAACCACCTTCAACCCAGGGATTCAAGGAGGCTGAAAGTAAATGGCTGGAAAACAATTTTACAAGGTAACAATAGCCAAAAAAGGCAGGAGTAGTTATTCTAATATCAGACAAAATAGACTTTAAATGTAAAACTATTGTAAGAGACAAAGATTTACACTATATATTAGTAAAAGGAGTAATCTCTCAAGAAGAGAGAACAATCATAAATACTTACACATCTAATTGGGGTGCCTCAAAATATGTGAGGTAAACTCTGGAATAGCTAAGTGGAGAAATAAATGCCTTTATAATTATAGCAAGGGACTTTAATACATCATTATCATCATTAGACAGAACATCAAGGCAGAGAATCAATAAAGAAAAAAAGACTCAACAATACATTGGAGGACCTGGACTTAATAGACATATATAGAACACTAAACCCAAATTCAGCAGGATTTACATTCTTCTCGAGTGCACTTGGATCTTACTCCAAGATAGACCACATGCTAGGTCACAGAAAATCTCTCAATGAATTCAGAAAGATTGAGATTATACAAAGTAATTTCTCTGATAACAATGGAATGAAATTGGAAATCACCAAGGGCCAGAGAAACTGGTTAGGCACAAGGATATGGAAGTTAAACAACACACTCTTAGAAAAACAGTGGGTGAAGGAGGAAATCTCAAAAGAAATCAGTAACTAACTTGAAACAATGAAAACTACAACACAACATATCAAAACATATGGGGTGCAGCGAAAGCTGTGCTAAGAGGGAAGTTCATAGTCATAAATACAGATATTAGAAAAGAAGAAAGAGCTAAAATTGAAGACCTAAATGCACACTTGGAGGAATTGGAAAGACAACAACAAACTAATCCTAAAGGAAGTCGCAAGAAGGAAATAACAAAGATTAGAGCCGAACTAAATGAAATAGAGAATAAGAAAGCATTAGAAAAAATAAACAAACCCAAAAGCTGCTTCTTAGAGAATATCAATAAAATTGACACACAATTAGCCAGATTAACAAAGAAAAAGAGAGAACAGATGCAAATACACAAAATAAAGAATGAACAAGCGGATATCACCTCTGACCCCACAGAAATAAAGAGTATAATAAGAGGATATTTGAAAAATTTTATGCCAGCAAGAATGATAATTTAGATGAAATGGACAAGTTTCTAGAACTGCACAAACAGCCTACATTGATGAAAGAAGAATTTGATGAACTCAATGGTCCAATTACAGGTAAAGAGATAGACTCAGTCATCAAAAACCTCCCAACTAAGAAGATCATAGGACCAGATGGCTTCACAGCTGAATTCTACCAAACATTCCAGAGTTAACACCAATTCTACTTAAGCTCTTTCAAAAAATAGAAGTAGAAGGAACATTGCCTAACTCATTCTATGATGCCAACATTACCCTCATACCAAAACCAAACAAAGATACCACTAGAAAGGAAAATTACAGACCAATTTCTGTAATGAACCCAGATGCTAAAATCTTCAACAAAATACTTGCTAATCACATTCAACAACATATCAAAAGGATTATACACCATAACCAAGTGGGTTTCATCCCGGATATGCAAGGAGGGTTCAATACATGAAAATCAACCAACGTAATACACCACATAAACAGATTGAAAGAAAAAAATCACATGATAATCTCTAAAGATGCAGAAAAAGCATTTGACAAAATACAGAACTCTTTCTTGATAAAAACACTGCAAAAGATAGTAATTGAAGGAAACTTTCTGAACACGATAAAGGGTATATATGAAAATCCCAAAGCTAACATCATCTTCAATGGTGAAATCCTAAAGGCCTTCCCTCTGAGATAGGGAACAAGACAAGGATGCCCACTATCACCACTCCTATTTAACATTGTCTTAGAAGTACTTGCTCGAGCTCTGAGGCTAGAAAAGGATATAAAAGGTATCCCAATTGGAAAAGAATAAGTAAAAATTTCATTCTTTGCTGATGACCTGATCCTATACATAGAAAGCCTAGAGAAATCTACAACAAAGCTTCTAGAACTTATAAAGTAGTTCAGTAATGGTTCAGGCTATAAGATCAATGCTCAAAAATCAGTACCATTTCTGTACACCAATAATGAGAAATCGGAGGAGGAAATGAAGAAAAAAATACCATTTACAATAGTAACAAAAAGAATCAAATACCTAGGAATAAATTAAACTAAAGATTGAAAGGACTTATATAAAGGAAACTACACAACACTCTTAAAGGAAGTCCAAGAAGACTTAAATAAGTGGGAAAATATTCCCTCTTCATGGATAGGAAGACTAAACTTCATCAAGATGTCTATTGTACCTAAAATAATCTACAGATTTAATGCAATCCCAATAAAAATCAACACTATATTTTTTAAGGAACTGTAAAAACTAACCACAAAATATATTTGGAAATGTAAGAGGCCCCAAATTGCCAAAGACATATTGAAAAAGAAAAATGAAGTTCGATGTATCACATTACTGGACTTTAAAATATATTAGAAAGCTAAAGTGATCAAAACTGCATGATATTGGCACAAGGAGAGACCTACTGACCAATGTAATTGATATGAGAGTTCTGATATAGATCCTCACATATACAGTCATCTGATATTAGACAAGGCCACCAAGCCCACTCAGTTGGGAGAGAATGGCCTCTTTAACAAGTGGTGCATGGAGAACTGGATATCCAAACCCAAAAGAATAAGGGAAGAATACCATCTCACACCTTATACAAAAGTCATGTCAAGATGGATCAAAGATCTAAATATAAGAGCCAAAATCATAAAGACCTTGGAAGATAATGTAGGAAAGCATCTACAGGACCTTGTAATAGGAAATGGTTTCATGAACTTCACAGCCAAAGCACAAGCAGCAAGAGAAAAAATAGATAAATGGGATCTCTTCAAAGTTCAAAACTTCTGAACCTCAAAGGATATTATTAAGGAAATAAAACAGCAGCCTACCCAATGGGAGAAAATATTTGGCAAACATATGTCTGAAAAGAGCCTAATATCTTGCATATATAAAGAAATCCTACACCTTGAAAATAAAAAGACAAACAAACCATTTAAAAAATGTGCAAGTGACCTGAAAAGACACTTCTCCAAGGAAGAAATACAAATGGCTAAAAAGCACATGAAAAAATGCTTGACATGCTTGCTATCAGGGAAATGCAAATCACAACTACAATTAGATACCATCTTACACCCATCAGAAGGGCAGCTATTAAAAAAACAGCACACTCTAAGTCTTGGAGAAGATGTGGAGGAATAGGAACCCTCATCCACTGCTGGTGGGATTGTGGAAAGGTCCAGCCTCTGTGGAGGTCAGTTTGGCAGTTCCTCAGAAAACTAACAATAGATCCTCCGTATTATCCAGCAATTTCACTGTTGGGTGTATACCCAGAAGAACTGACAGCAAAGACATGAACAGATATATGCACACTAGTGTTCATAGTTGCATTGTTTACCATTGCCAAAAGTTGGAATCAGCCCCGGTGGCCATCAAGAGATGAATGGATAAGCAAAATGTGGTACATACATACAATGGAATATTACTCAGCTGTTAGAAGGAATAAAGTGCTAACACATGGAATAACGTGGATGAATCTTGAAGACCTTATGTTGAGTGAAGCAAGCCAGGCATTGAAGGATGAACAGTATATGACCTCACTGATTTTAACTGAGGGAAGAAAGCAGTCTCTGAGAACCATTGTCTGAATGATACATTAACAAAGGAGAGAAAGAGAAGACTAGGCTGTGAGCCATCACCCATATGGACATAATCAATGGTAAAGTGGTAGAGTATAGCTGCATATTGAAGGATAGGACAGAACAGTAGAGATATTGCTGGGTTTGTTGGTGCAGGGTTGACAGGTGTGTAGATTAGGAAAGGCAGGTTGAAATACGGAGTGCATGTAATGATGAATCTTGTCATTCCATGAGTCAAGACAGCACAGTGTCATATGCCACAAGGGGATGGGGAGTAAAGAACAGTTAAGATCAAATGGGGTATTTAGTGGTCATGGGAAATATTTTTCATTACCTTACAGTAATGGACACAGGAAATGGTAAATATCATCAAAAATTATTAAACTGTACAGTCTAAATTGTAACTATACTGTAAACCATTGACTATGTTTAGTTGCTATATTTTACTATATGTATAAAAGTTATAACAATGCTAACATCCACAATATGATGTTAAATTAAATCAAAATTTGGGAGACACTGGGGAATGTGAGGGGGGAGGTGTCATGGTACACTGGACATCCGATAAAACAGTGATAAAAGGAAAAAAGAATAATTTTTTAAAAGGATTTTTTTCCCATTTTTTTGAATGTCCCAATCCACTAATTATATTTTAATTTTTAGTTTAGTTTCTTTTTTTTCTTCTTCTGAGTTTCCTTGTACTTATCTCTTGGATTTAAGCTTATCATTATTATTTCCTTTTCTTATTAATTGTAGTTCGTTATTATATGGGCTTCATTTTCAAGGCAGGTTTGGATCACAGAAGGGTTACAATGTTGGCTGCAGAGGTTCATTGGTAGGGGGTGTCTGGGATGGGGGATTCATGGGAGTAAGTTCATCTGAATATACATGAAAGATATATAAAATTTTTCAAATGATCAAGGGATGGGGCATTGTCACAGAGGGTAGACAATCACTCAGTAAATGAGGGAATCTGAATTCCCAGCCTGGAGAGCTCTGCCACATTCTCCAAGGCAGCAGCAACAGTCCCCTGAGTGCAGAGGCCGTGTCTGGCAAAAGAGGATGGCTCACTGATGGGTTCTTGCTATTGAGGACTAGCCTTACCAGTCTTTGCTCTTGTAATTGAAACTTAGCCTACTGTTATGGGGTGCCTAAGGGTTGCCACCTGAGAGCCTCCTTATTGCTCAAAGGTAGCCTTTCTCTAAGCCAAACTAAGCATATGAATGCATTACCTTCCCCCAATGTGGGACATGACTCGTGGGGATGAGCCTCTCTAGCAATGAAGGATTAATACCAAGTGCCAACTGGCAACACGATTGGAAAAAGACCTTGAATAAAAGGGGGAAAAGTTAAAGAGAAATGACTTCATGTGGCTTAGAGACTTCAAAGAGTGTCAGGAGGTCATCCCAGAGGTAATGCTTATGCACACCTCAGTAGTATCTCATAGAACACCAAAGTGGATATCACCCCACACAGAGGGACTCCTGAGAGCTCTGGAGACACCCAGATCCTATATAAGTGGGGATAGCCCCAGAGGTTGATGCCTTATTAGTGGGCTCTTCTTTGGAATCTGTGCTCCTGAAAGTGACAGAGTTGTACTGAAATAAGTCCTCCCTGTACATGGCCCATCAGTCCCTTCTATTCAAACCTATATGTGATGATGGAGTTTTTAGGTGTACTTCCAGAGACTGTAACCTCTGGCCTACCTATGTGCCAGCTGTGTCTGGTATCTCGGTGGAGCTGCATCTCCTACCCTACAGCTCAATGGACTCATCCAAGTCCCCTGGCGAGGAGATGACTATGGGCAACGGCCATCCCAGGGAATGGAGAGGGCCTGCAGCTGCAGGCAGGATAATCCCATCCACCATATCCATGGGATATAAGCCCTTTCTCACTTGGAGGTGGGGTGGACATCACCATCCCAAACTCCTCAAGATTGGGCGGGAGCTATGGACTAGAGTGGACTTGGTGGTGTTCTGCTGTAGACATATTGTGATTCAACAATGGAAGAAATGGTAACAGTGAGGTGGAGCCGGTGGCCACTGGACGTTTTGGGGGTAGGGAGGCAAGGGGCAATTGAAATACAGGGGCTTTTTCGGGACTTGGGGGATGTCCTGAGTGGCGTTGCGGCAACGGACGTAGGCCATTTTGCATCAGCATATACCACACAAAACTGTGTGGGAGTGAGGGTGGTCTATGATGTGAAATGTGGTCTATGCTTGGTGCCAAGGCCCCAGGATGTGTATATCCATTGCGGGTGATGTGCCACACTGATGAAGGATGTTGGTGTGGGATGCTGTGGGAATTGTGGGAGGTGGGGAAAATGGGAATCCCTGTAATTTCAGAGTAATAATTAGGTAATCTAAGCACCTTTAAAAAATATATATATATATCACTATAAAATAACATTTATGTAAGCAAATGCACATATATGCATATATATTTATATATCATCTTACAAATATTGGTATGTATTTTGAAAAATTTTGATTTTTACACACAATAAAAAATTATTTAATCAAATTTATTTCAAAAATGATATTTTGAAAACATATACATTATTTGATGACTGATTATATCAGTTCTATATTTCTGTTTCTATATCTCCTAGCATTACTTAGGTAGGTATTCATGTAAGGTACACAAATATGCATATCCTTCTAATAATATCATCATCTTTTTTAGATAACCTAAAATTTTGTAACTTTGAGATTCATATTTACCATGAGTCAATGTTATTGAAAAACTTCTTCCACTATTATCTGTCTAGAAATTTATCAACCTATAGTTTTTATCACAATGAAATATGTAAACCATTTATGAAGTTTGATATTTCTGTGATATAGTACTTCTTTCCTTTGAGTTTACTTATGTTTAATTTTTAGTGCATGAGTATTTTTTTGAGTCAAATAAATAAAAGAAATTTTTTTTTATCAGATTCTGGTCAAATAGAAAGTTCACAAGGAAATTATGTCTCACATGTATACCATGGAGCTACTGTGAACACGAGCAGAGCAGAGTATCCCTTGTTTTTCACCCTGACGATATCAAGTCACCTTCTATATTGGGGATGTGTATAATGCAATATTTGGTCATCTCTGGGACCAAGGAAGTTTGCTTGACATGATGTCAAGGATTAAAGTTCAAGTACTAATGCATCTGTGTCAGGTTTGTAGCAGAAATTTGCCTTCCTGTTAAAAGCAACATAATGTGAGCAATATTTTTGGTATTCCTTTGTTATGTTCTAATTTATGATTGGTTAAAAGTAGGTAATTCAGAGAAATGCTTAACTAATCTGTGGCTGAAGGTACAGATAATTAACAACTAGGGATATAATAGCATATTTTACCCAATGAAATAATTTGATATTTAAAAGTGTGACACTAAAATAGGATTGAACACTGTTCATTATATAAAAATTATTAAGCAATGAAATTCAAAGAAAAAAATGGAAAACATTCATAAATCTTATTCTTTAGATGGATTTTCTTCCCAGTATTTTCTTTTATGTGTAAAAAGCTTCTTTATATTTATGCTTATTTATTATATAATTTTATCACTCTTGAATTTTTGGTCTTTTGTATTTAATATTGTATATTGACTATTATACACCTTGTCCAATCTTAAAAAATGCTTTTGAAAAACCCACAACTTAAAGAGATTGCTTTGACTGGTACATCATTACAGTTGATGAATGGCAATCTGAGGCATCCCAAAGAAAATCTGTTTCTCCAGTCAGGTTAAGGTGTATCAACAAATTCATCAACACAGTGGAAGTATTTTTTTATTCAGTCACAGTAATATTTTTGCAATGTATATTATTATTTTAATGTATTGTATTTTATTATATTAAAATTCATTAGGAATGAATAAAGTAGAAATCATTGCTGAGATGAGTAAAGTTTCTATAATTTTGTTAATGCCTAAAGCTTCCTTCATCTATGTACAACTGGAAGAAATCTGTTCTTGTAAATCCTTCATTAATGATAATGAAATCAATTTGCATATAGAATAAGAAATAACTGGTACAAGGATACTGTTTACATGGCAGAATTTTAGGAAACAAGATATAGTATGGAACAACGGAATTTCAAAATATTATATTAGATATTTTATGAATTTTTGAAGATACATTTATTCAAGTCAACAAAAATCCAATGATAATGAGAAATGCTTATTTGCAGATTAAAAAGCCAGCAGCAATTTATTTCACAATAAGTGACTTTAAGTTTTAAGATCTTCTATGTCAATATTGCCTCAATAAGGTCTGCTCACACCTTGAAAGTCACTGATGGAGTTTTTCTTTCAGTACTGAAATCAAATTTTTATAGTCCTTAAGTATACTTTCAAATATATAAAAGTCAAAAAAAGAAAAATTTACAAAAATTTTTTGACTAATCTCTTTTGCTGAATCTTTATTGGTGGGTTTTCCAATATATGATCCCTAACAGTAAGATTATTTTGGCAGCAGATCAGAAGTAAGAAACTAAAAGGAGACATGGCTTATTTGACATAAATTTCAACAAAATTAAAACTTTATCCCAGGTAATTATTCAGTATCATTATTTTTTAATTCTATTTATGCTTTTAATATTCTTAATTTTTGATGTTATATGAAGCTCTGTTTAGAAATTTTGGCTCTAATGTGATTTTATATTGTCACTCACATTTCTAGAATACAAAGATCTAATTTTCTAATAGTACTACTTTGCAAGTTTTTATTATGCTTATATTTACAGGTTTACATTGTTTTACTATTCTTCTATTTCTTATAGACATTATATAGTTGTGTGTTTCTATTTAATAGAATTACTTACAGGACTTTATATTGGAGTGTTTATGTAACTTAAAATTAAAATAATGATTTATGTGCTATTTTCATTTTATGTCTAAATGAAGAGAAGCACGGGTGGTACTTGACTGGGTTCATTCACTCGGCATGACAGAAATGATGGACACTGATCTAGGCTAGGAAGGAAAAGTGGCTTTATTTGCTGGTGAGAGACCAGAGATGTACAGTCTCAAATCAGACTCCCCATTAAGATTTTTTTCTCACAGCTTTTATACTGGTTGAAACAAAGATAGTTAATAATCAGGATGGCTTTTCTAAGAAGGGTATGGAAATTTAATTGTTTGCTTCATCAGTTAATCTTAAAATATACATGGTCCCTGGATAGGGTAATCTTGGGGTCCTTCATAAGCATGGGGAGGCTGGTGTTCATGTCAAGGCTCAGATAAGGACAGATGTGAAGGGACAGATAAGGACTGATGTGAGTAAATTAAGAGCAAGGAAGTACATATTTATACATTTTTGGTGGATTTAAATCTGGTTAATGTTAAATCTCTAGCTCTGCCTGCCTCCTGACATGTGAACAATAATGTATAGTAAAAGTTAACTTACAAAATAAGCATGCATAACATCATACAGGGTTCCCATACATCACCCCTCCAGCACACCTTGAATTGTTGTGATACATTGGTGACAAACTATTCAGGAACATCATCAAAATATTACTATTAACTGTAGTCCATATCTTACACCTGGTATATTGTCCCCCAACTCACACTACTTTTTAAACAAACCAAATTTATCAATACATGTTAATAAAGCATACATTTTATCCAAAGTGCACAATTAATGGTATTTGGTATAATCACATAGCTGTGCATTCATAAGTTCAATCATTATTAAAGCATTTTCATTGTTTCAAAAATAATAATAATAAACAAAAAACAGACAAAGAAACGAACAATGAATTTCTTCCCCTCTCAACCTCTGTTTCACCTGCTCTAAATAGCTGCTCTTTCTGGCTATTCTTGCACAATTATTTATTTGTTTATTAAGCAATTTTACTGAGATATATTTACATACCATATGACTTATCAAAAAGTATAATCAATGGCTTTTTTTAGCTGTTATAAAGACCTATAACATAAAATTGTAAAATAAATAGAAAAATTCACTGAAAAAAATTACAAATTTTAAAAGATAGGGCAAGGCCAGGTTAGATTTAATATAATCAATTTTAAGAAATAGATAGTATAGCAACAAACATTTATAAATGTAAATAATAATTTTAATAACAAAATGTAATTATAGTATAATTTTTTTTTTTTTACATTGCAGCTCTAACTTTCAGACAGAATGATATCTAAGAATGAAAGTAATTATTGGTTTAGTTATTTAATTTCCATTTAGGCGATAATTCTTTCTGGCCAATTTTGCCTCATAAAATTATGAGTTGGTGTATTGTTACCTGCTGTAATTTATTCCAGTAAGACGTGAAGAATTCCCAAATAGGAATTTGATTATCCAGAAATAATTTTAATGAACTTTTTAAACACACTTCATTACATTATATTGTTACAGTTTTTTCTGGGGATGCAATTTACATCCATAAATTCTACATCAAAAGGCAAAAATTGACCAATGGTTAATACTATAAGCTTTTTACAAAAAACTCAACTTTAATTGAAAGACACAAGTTGGTTGAATTTGAAATGGTGGGAAAAAATAGTCCTTACAAATCGCAACCAAAAGTAAGCTAGAATAGCTATAGTAATAGATAAAGTAATTGTGGTGTTGAAAACTGTTAACAGGGACTAATGAGTACACTATATATGAAAATAAAAGAAGTCAAGTCAACAAGAAGATATAATAGTTGTACATACATCTGCATTGAAACAGCAAAAACCCACAGAAATGAAACAAATATTGACAACTTTGAAACAGAAATAGATGGATCTAGGAACTAATAATAGACATTAATACAGAACATTTAATAACAGATAGAACATTAAGTAAGAGATTAATAAGAAAATGGAAGACCAGAGTGATACTACAAAAAATCTAGAGCTAAGAAATATATTTAGAATACGTCAACCAACAAGCTCAGAATACACATTCTGCATAAGGTGTATTCTACAAATAGATGATATGCTAAGTCACAAGGATTAATAAATATAACAAAATTGAAATTATGCAAAGAATATTCTCAGACAACATTGAAATGATGCAAGATATCTATAGCAGAGGGATAACTGCAAAATTCAATAACATGTGAAAAAGTACACTCTTAAACATTCAATGAGTCAAAGAAGAAATCACAAAGGAAATAGGAAATATCTTGAGGTGAACGAGCCAAAACAAAAGATACCTAATTTATAGATGCAGCAAAAGCAGTGGTGAGAGAGAAATTTATACCACTGAATTCTTATAACAATAAAAGAAGAAAAATCTACACTATGATATCTAGCCTCACAACTTAAGGTACAAGAAGTAGAAAAATATTTTAAGTCTAAAGAAAGCAGTTGGAAGAAAATAACAAAGAATATAGTGGAGATAAATGGAATAGAGAATAAAACACAATCGAGAAGTTCAATGAAACCAAAGGTTTCTACTTTGAAAAGATCAATAAGATCAAAATGACCATAGCTAGCCTAATAAAGACAGAAAAGTACAAAAATAACTAAAGGCAGAAGTGAAAAGAGGGACATTACCATCAACTGCACATGTTGTAATTCAACGTGGAGTTTGACGGTGCCGGGAATGATCCAAAGAAAGATTGGGATCAGGGGACCTCACTCCATGAGGAATGCAGGCAAGTTTATTTAGATTGAAGCTACTTTTTATGCTACAAAGCTGATAACAAAAGTAGGGAGCTCTTCACTAGGTTCTCAGCTTGGTGCGTGAGAACGCTACCTGTTTGTGAGTTCCCAGACAAACTTTCCTGGGAACTTAGACAATAACATCTGTGTGGGGAGTTCATTCTCCTCTGCCTCCTCCCACTGATATCTGCAGTGTACAGTGTCCTTGGAGACATTTGCTTTCTACCAGCAAGCATGCTTTTTGGATGCTTAACCCTTTATACTCTGACTCTCAGCATCTTCTCCAACAGCACATAAATGAAATGGAGTATATGTAGATACTGTTATCAATTGTGTCCCAAAATATATTTATCAAAACTGGATGGAATGAACAAATTCTTTGAAACATATAAACTACCTTGACTGACAGAAGAAGAAATAGAGAATTTCTGTTTCTTCTATAAACTGATAGAGATCGAATCAGTAATCAAAATATCACAACAAAGAAAATCACGAACCCAGAGAGACTCACTGGTGAATTTCACCAACATTCCAAAAACAGCAATCCTCCACAAAATTGAATCAGATGGAACACTTCTATGGCAGTTTGAGATTATTTTAGGAATCCCCAATAAAGGAAAGGGTTTGTTTTTAAACTAATCCATTCCTTTGGTTCAATACCATTTGATTGCATTAAATTTGGTTGAGGGCCCTTTGATTAGATTACTTGATAAGATCACTTTATGGCTACTGATTGGACTATGTCATTGAGTTGTGTCTCAGTTGAGTCTCCTCTGCATTGTGAGGTCTGATATAAACAGAAATGCAGAGAGAGACAGACAGATACAGGAGAAAGAAGCTGCCATACTTAATCCTGCCAGATGAAAGAGGACTACACGATGATGTAAGTATGGATCCTCCAAGACCCTGGGCCCATGCAGTAGCTCAAGTGGAGACGAGGCCTGTTATATACCTGATAGCATACCACTGAACTCAGAAAGAGGTCAAAGAATTCATGACCTGTACATGAGGCTTGGAAAGGTCTAAGCCCTATGCCTTATTTCCCTCAGTTGAACTCAAATCTTGGCAGAGATTGGTGGCTACCTTGCTTCAAAATCCAGCAGCTGACTTTGGTTCGAAAACATCTGTGATGGTGCCTCAGATTAGACTTCTCATAGCCTTGGAATTGTAAGCTTTTGCCCCAGATAAATCCTTAAAAAAGCCAACCCATTTCTGGTACTTTGCATTGGTGGCCCTTTGGACACTAAAACAATTTCTTAACTTATTCTACCGAGTAGCATCACACTAATACAAAAGCAAGATAAAGATATTATAACAATATGAGTATTTATAAATGAATCCTCACAAATCTCTAACAAACAAAATTCAAGAGCATGTTAAAATAATTATACACCATGATCAAGTGAGATTTATTCCAAGTATTCAATGGTGATTCAATATAAGTAAATAAATTAATGTAATTCACTACATTAATACAATGAAATGTATTGGAATATTAGGAAACTACTTCAAAATGATAAGGTCATATATGAAAATAACATATCTGACATCATATTCAAGGGCAAGACAAGGATGACCACTGTCACAGGTATAATTCAACATTGAAATGTGTGTTCTAGCCATAGTAATATGGCAAGAAAAAAAAATAAAAGGCATACAAATTATAAAAGGAGTAGTAAAAATTTTCCCTAATTTCACACAACATGATCATATATAAAGAATTCAGAAAAATCCCCCAAAATGCTTAAATTTAATAACTAATTCAACAAATGGGGGTAAAATAACAATACTCAAAATCAGTGATGTATCTCACATTAATAATATATTAGTCAGGGTTGTCAAGAGAAAGAGAACTGATAAGAGAGATCTGTAAATAATATGGGATTTTATAAAATTGCCTCACATGACTATGTGGATGAACAAGTCCACATATGTAGACCAGGCTGCAAGTCAAAAACTCCAATGAAGTTTCCTGATGAGTTCCCCAGAAGTTGCTGACTTTCTGTAGTAGAGATGGGAATTCTATCAATCTTGTCATGGTTAGGCTAATGTGTCAACTCGGCCAGGTAATTGTTTCCAGGTGTTTGTTCCTGTAATCACAGGGCTAATTGTAATATAAGATCATTTATGGTCTTCGATCAACAGTAAATTTACTGCATGGATGGCTAATTACATCTGCATCAATCAGGGAGAGTACATCATAAATGGGTGATGCCTTTATCCAATCATTTGAATGCCTTAAAAGGGGAAGTGATTTCAACATTCAGAGAATTTCCCAGCTTTTCATTGGACAGCAAAATTCTCCAAGAAACTCATCTGGGAACTTTCATCAGACATTCATTGAAGCCCCTGGTTTGCAGCCTGCCTGCCGAACCTGGACTTGTGCATCCCCATGGTCACGTGAGAAACTCTTTTAAAATCTTATATTATTGACAGATATCTCCTGTTGATTCTGTTTCCTGAGAGAACATGACTATTACAGCTTGGTACTGGGAGTGATTCTTGATGAACAGGGTCTTAAACATGGGATGTCTAAGGTGTTTCTGGGAGTTTTGTAATTGGCTCTTTAATTATACTCAGGGGTACTAATGACTCACTTTCCAATAATGAAGAGGTTGCTAACAGTTCATGGCATGAGTTGGCAATAGAGATATGCAAAATAGCATCACAGGATTTCCCTACTTCCATGCTTATAAGAAGCATGGATCTGAATGAGAGTGTTTTCAACACCTTAACAGAATTTTGTGGAGTCAAAAAGTAAAATGATGTTGGATGGCTCCTCCTAGATACTATGGATACAGTTTCAAAAAACAGAGATGAGCTAAAGTCTTCAATTTGAAACTTAAATGCCGCATGAATGATATGAAAGTTTATATGTGTGCCTTGAAGGAAAATCTTGTCTCCTGTAGCCACAGACTTGAGATATCTGAGAATCAAACCCAGACTCTCATTGTATGAGTAGCAGAATTACAGGGGAAACTAAAATCTCAACCTTGCAGGGTTTCTACAATTAAAGTGAAGGCATTGATTGAAAAGGAGTGGAACCCTGAGGATTGGGACAGAGACTTATGGGGTGATGATAATATTGGTGGAGATATTGTAACCCTAAATTCTGCTGAGACTTTACCAGATAAACCTGTGATGGCCTGCCCTGTGGAGACCACACCTCCTCAACCTTGTATCATCCAGCCTCCAGCCTGCCCCAGAGAGTCAGAACTTCCTTCCAGCCCTGAGGTGGGTACCAGCCAAATGGAAGCCTGCATTCCCCACCCTCTGGCCTGCCCAAGGGAGTTTGGACTTCCTCCCAGCCCTGAGGCAGGTACCAGCCTAAATTCAGAATGTACTGCCCAGCCTTCAGCCTGGCCCAGAGAGTCTGGACCTCCTCCCAGCCACAAGGCAGGTGCCAGCCTAAATCCAGCAAGCACTGCAAAACTTCCTGTCTGCCCTGAGGAATCTGTCTTCCAACCCCTGCCTAAAAAGATTAATCCTGTCTCACCAGAAGAAAATGCAAAGGAAAGCCCTGAGGTCAGTAGCCTTTAAGACATCTCTAATCCTTCTCCTTACCAACACCCTCAACCCCTCTTGTCTTTGAGACCCATTACTAGACTAAAATCACAACAAGCCCCCAAAGCTGAAATACAAAGTGTGAGCCATGAGGAAATATGCTATGCTCTGAAAGAGCTGCATGAGTTTTCCAATTTATATAGACAGAAATCAGGGGAATATGTGTGGGAAAGGATACTAAAGGTATGGGATAATGGTGGAAGGAATATAAAGTTGAATCAGCCTGAATTTAGTGATATGGGCCCACTAAGCAGAAATCCTGGATTCAAAATTGTAGCTTGAGGGATTAGAAAGGGCTCTAACAGTTTGTTTGGGTGGCTGACTGAAACATGGAACAAATGATGGTGCATCATGTCTGATATTGAGATGTCCGATTTGCCCTGGTATACAGTAGATGAGGGGATTCGAAGGCTTAGAGAGACTGGAATGCTAGAATGTATTTACCATTTGAGACCTTCCCACTAAACCCAGGGATGTCCAGAGGACACAGCTTTAACCAGGACTGTGAGGAATAAATTTGTAACACAAACCCCATCTTCTCCGAAAAGCTCTGTGGTTGCTCTTCTTTGCAGTCCAGATATTACTGTAGGGAAGGCTGTAATGGAATTGGAATCCTTAAACTTTATGGGGTTGGTGTGGCTATGGCAATGAAAGACAGATTCAAAACAGCACACAGAATAGTCTGAGTTGCATGGAGTTATGGCATTGGCTAATAGATCATGGGGTACCAGAAGTGAAATACATGGGCAGTCTATTAAATTTCTTCTGGATCTGTAAAAGCAGAAGAGTTCTAGGTTGAGTGAACAAAATCCCAACTCAAATTACAGGTGCAGAGAATGACGGCCCCTTTATCAATTCCCAGAATTGATACAGTTTACAGACCCAGAGCCCCTTGAATGAGGAGAAGGCCAGATGCCCTTGGGGAAGGATCCTGTTAAACTGACAAAAATTTTTACTGTTAATCTTCTTCCCACCTTTCCCCAGGGAGACCTAAGGCCTTTTGCCAGAGTATGCTTTGGGGAAAAGGAAATGATCAGACATTTTGGGGATTATTAGACACTGATTCAGAAGTGACATTAATTCCAGGAGACCCAAAACGTCACTGTGGTCCACCAGTCAGAGTAGGGGTTTATGGAGGTCAGGTGATTGATGGAGTGTTAGCTCAGGTCATTCTCAGTGGGTTCAGTGGGTCCCTGGACCCAGTCTGTGGTTATTTCCCCAGTTCCAGAATGCATAATTGGAACAGACATACTCAGTAATTGGCAGAATCCCTACATTGGATCCCTGACTTGTGGAGTGAGGACTATTATGGTTGGAAAGGCCAAATGGAAGCCTCTAGAACTGCCCCTGCCTAGCAAAATAGTAAATCAAAGGCAATACCAGATTCATGGAGGGATTGCAGAGATTAGTGCCACCATCAAGGAATTGAAGGATGCAGGGGTGGTGATTCCCACCACATCCCCATTCAACTCTCTGAATTGGCCTGTGAAGAAAACAGATGGCTCTTGGGGGATGACAGTACATTATCATAAACTTAACCAGGTGATAGCTCCAATTGCAGCTGTTGTCCCAGATGTGGTATCATTGCTTGAGCAAATCTGCACTTCCCCTGGTACCTGGGATGCAGCTGTTGGTCTGGCAAATGCTTTTTTTCTCAATTGCCATTAGTAAGGACCACCAGAAACAGTTGGCTTTCATCTGGCAAGGTCAGCAGTATACCTTTACAGTCCTGCCTCAGGAGTATATCAACTCTCCAGCCCTATGTCATAATATTGTCCACAGGGACCTTGATCATCTCTCCCTCCCACGAGACATCACATTGGTCCATTATATGATGATATCATGTGGATAGGACCTACTGAACAAGAATCAGCAAAGACTCTAGATTTATTGGTAAGGCATTTTTGTGAGAGAGGATAGGTGATAAATCCAACAAAAATACAGGGTCTTTCCACCTCAGTGAAATTTCTCGGTGGCCAGTGGTGTGAGGCCTGTGGAGATATCCCTCCTAAAGTAAAGAATAAGCTGTTGTACCTCACCCCTCTGACTACAAAAAAAGAGGCACAGTGCTTAGTTGACCTGTTTGGATTTTGGAGACACCACATGCCTCATTTGTGTGTGCTACTCCAGCCCATTTACTTAGTGACCAGAAAACTGCTAGTTTTGATTGGGGACTGGAACAAGAGGAAGCCCTGTGACAGGTCCAGGCTGCTATGCAGGCTGCACTACCACTTGGACCATATGATCCAGCAGATCCAATGGTGCTGGAAGCTTCTGTGGCAAATAGAGATGCTGTCTGGAGCCTTTGGCAGGCCCCTATAGGGGAATCACAATGCAGACCCTTAGGATTTTTGAGCAAAGCCTTGCCATCCTCTGCAGATAAATACTCCCCTTTTGAGAAACAGCTTTTGGCTTGCTCCTGGGCCTTAGTAGAGACTGAACAATGGGCCATTAAGTTACCATGATACTTGAGTTGCCTATCATGAGCTGGGCATTGTCTGACCCACCAAACCATAAAGTTGGGTGTGCACAGCAGCAGTCTATACCAAAGTGGAAGTGGTATACACGACATAGGGCTCAAGCAGGTCCTGAAGGCAAAAGTAAGTTACATGAGGAAGTAGCCCAAATGCCCGTGGTCACCACCACTGCCAGATTACCTTCTCTTTCCCAGCCCAAAGCTTTGGCCTCTTGGGGAGTCCCTTAAAATCAGTTGACTGAGGATGAGAAAACTCGGGCCTGGTTTACAGATGGTTCTGCATGATATGCAGGTACCACCTGAAAGTGGACAGCTGTGGAACTGCAGCCCTTTTCTGGAACATCCTTGAAGGATAGTGGTGAGGATAAATCCTCCCAGTGGGGAGAACCTCAAGCAGTGCACCTAGTTGTTCATTTTGCTTCAAAGAGGAAATTGCCAGAGGTGCATTTGTACACTGATTCATGGACTGTTGCCAATGGTTTGACTGGATGGTCAGGGACTTGGAAGGAACATGATTGGAAAATTGGTGACAAGGAGGTCTGGGGAAGAGCTATGTGGATAGACCTTTCTTAATGGGCAAAAAACATGAACACATTTGTGTCTCACATGAATGCTCACAAGAGGAAGAATTTAATAATCAAGTGGATAAGATGACCTGCTCTGTGGCTAATGCTCAGCCTCTTTCCCCAGCCACTCCTGTCATTGCCCAGTGGGCTCATGAACAATGTGGCCATGGAGGTAAGAATGCAGGTTATGCATGGGCTCAGCAACATGGACTTCCCCTCACCAAGGCTGACTTGGCTATAGCCACTGCTGAATGCCCAATCTACCCGCAGCAGAGACCCACACTCAGCCCCGACATGTCACCATTCCTCAAGGTGACAAGCCTGCTACCTGAAGGCAGGTTGACTAATTGGACCACCTCCACCATGGAAGGGGCAGCGATTTGTTTTAACTGGAATAGACACATACTCTGGCTATGGCTTCACATTTCAGGCACAGAATGCTTCTTCCAAAACTACCATCTGCGGATTTACCGAATGTCTTATCTACTGCCATGGCATTGCACACAGCATTGCTTCTAATCAAGGAACCCTTTCACAGCAAATGGAGTGTGGGTATGGGCACATGCCCTTGGACTTCATTTGTTTTTTCATGTTCCCCATCACCCTGAAGCAGCTGGATTAATAGAATGGTGGAATGGCCTTTTGAAGACTCAATTATGGTGCCAACTATGTGGCAATACCTTGCAGGGCTGGGGCAATGTTTCCCAGGAGGCTGTGTATGCTCTGATTCAGCGTCCTCTCTGTGCTCTTGTTTCTCCCATAACCAGGATTCATGGGTCCAGGAATCAAGGGGTGGAAATGGGAGTAGCACTATTCACTATTACCCCTAGTGACCAACTAGGAAAATGTTTGCTTCCTGTCCCTGCAATCTTAAGCTCTGCTGGTCTACAGGTTTTAGTCCTAAAAGGAGAAGTGCTGCCACCAGGGAACATAACAATGATTCCATTGAACTGGAAGTTAAGACTGCCACCTGGCCACTTTGGGTTCCTCTTTCCTGTGCATCAACAGGAAAAGAAGGGAATTACTGTACTGTCTGGGGTGATTGATCCTGACTATCAAGGGGAAATAGGACTACATCTACATAATGGGGGTAAAGAAGAGTTTGCCTGGAATGCAGGAGATCCTCTAGGGTGTCTCCTAATACTGCTGTGCCCTGTGATTAAAGTCAAAGGAAAATTGCAAGAAACCAATTCAAGCAGGACTAACAGTGACCCAGAATCTTCGGGAATGAAAGTTTGGGTCACCCTACCAGGCAAAGAACCATGGTCAATTGCAGTGCTTGCTGATGGTAACAAGAACATGGAATGGGTAGTGGAAGAAGGTAATGGTAAATATTAACTTCAACTATGTGACAAGTTACAGAAATGAGGACTGTAATAGTCATGAACCTTTCTTCCTTGTGTCATTAATAGTATGATTGTATATGTACACAAAAAATTTTTCTTGTTTTCTTCCCCAGCCTTTTCCCCTATCATATGAAAAGTTGTAATAATTCCACATCATAATATTTAAGGATGTCAAGTTTAAGAGTGAATGTTACCTAAGAACTTTCACCCTATTCTGTGGGGGAATTAATGTGTTTCCAGTTGTACTCAGGGGAGTTGAACATTGTTAGGTGGAAATATATATGTATGCTTGTCTGTTATTGTTTTTACTTAGAGAATAAGTATGGTTTAGGGTAATGTGAATGATTGCTGAGTTGACAAGTTGTGGACTGTGATGGTTAGCCTAATGTGTCAACTGGGCCAGATAATTGTGTCCAGGTGTTTGTTCCAGCAAGCCCTGGGCTAATTGTAATACAATAGCATTTATGGACTTCGATCACCAGTGAATTTACTGCATGGATGGCTGATTACATTTGCATCAATCAGGGAGATTGCATCATCAATGGGTGATGCTTTTATCCAATCAGTTGAATGCCTTAAAAAGGGAAGTGATTTCAACATTCAGAGAGTATTTTCCAGCTTGTCATTGGACAGCCAACTTCTCCCAGAAACTCATCAAGGTCCTTTCATCAGACTTTCATTGGAGCCCCTGGTTTGCAGTCTGCCTCCAGAACACGGACTTTTGCATCTACATGGTCACATGAGAGACTCTTTTAAAATCTTATATTATTGACAGATATCTCCTGTTGATTCTGGTTCCCTAGAGAACCCTGACTAATACAACTCTTAATGCTGAAATCACTTCTCCTTTTAAGGCATTCAACTAATTGGATGAGATATCAGTCCTTGGTGAATGGAAAACTCCTCAGTTGATTCTAGATATAATCAACCATATATGCAAAAAATTCACTGATGATTAAAGTCCATGAAAAGTCCTTGTATTAAAATTACTGCAGTGCTTCCTTGACTAAGCACCTGGGCACCATGACCTGGCCAAGTGGACACATCAGGCTAACCATCACTGTCCACAACTCGTAAACTTGACAGCCAAACACATCATCCTGATAATACTTACTCTTTAAATAAAAACAATAACAGACATATTTTTTCCTCTAACAATAACCAACTACCCTATGTACAACCAGAAATACATGAAATTCCACCAAAAAGCTGCAAGACCTTGGGTAATATTCACTCTTAAACTTGGAATTCTTAAATAGACAGGAAACTAATACAATTTTTGTTATATAATAAAAGGAAGGGATAGGGAAGAAAAAGATATTCATTTTAGGTATATGTACAAATATACAATAAAACAAGGAAGAAATATTCATGACAATTACAGTCCTTATTTGTGTAATTGGTCATATGGTCAAAGTTCATATTTATCGCTACCTTCTTCCAACTTGCATTCAATGTTCCCTTTACCCTCAGCAAGCACTTGGTTCTTTTCCTGGTGGGGTAACCCAAACTTTCATTCCTGATGATTCTGGCCAATTGCTAGATCACCGTGGATTGGGTTTTTCCAATTTTCCATTTACTATAATCACAGGACATGGTAGTACTAAGAGATGTGCTAGAGGCTCTTTATTCTAGGAAACTCTTCTTTATTTCCATGTGTAAGAAAGTCATATTTTCCTTTGAAAAGTTCAATCATTCCAGCAGATACAGTAATTCCCTTCTTTCCCATTGGTTGAGAAACATGTAGAACCCGGAGTTACCAGGTGACAATCTTAACTTCCAATTCAATGAAATTGTTGTGTTCCTTGGTCAAAGGACACATTCTTTTTTGAATTCAGAACTGAAAACCAGCAGAGCTTATGGCTACAGGGGAAGAAAGCAAAATTTTTCCTAGTGGATTACTAGGGGTAATAGTGAGTCATGCCACTCCCCTTACCACACCCCTTTGATTCCTGGAACCATGGATCCTGGTAAAGGGAGAAACAGCACCACAGAGGGAAGATGATTTAGAGCATATACAGTCTCCTGGAGAACATTGCCCCTCCTCTGCAAGGTATTGCCACATATTTGGGGCCTTAATAGAGTCTTCAAAAGGCCATTACATTGTTCTATTAATCCAGCTGCTTCAGGATGATGGGGAACATAGTGAGACCTCTGAATTCTATGAAAATTGCCTATACCCATACATCATTTTTTGTGATGTGGATTCCTTGATAAGAAGTAATGCTACTTGGATTACCATGCTCTTGGATAAGGCTTTTGGTAGGTACATGGGAGGTAGTTTTGGAAGAATCATTACATATAGGGAAGGCAAACCCATATCCAGACTATGTATATATTCCAATAAATATATATTGGCTATCCTCCTTTATGAGTGGGGACCACCAAGAGAATATGGGTACTCCATGAAGATGTTGGTTGGTGTTTTCACCTGCCAAAGGAATTCTGATGCAGAATACCAGAAATCTTTGGTTTTTATAAAGGGTATTTATTTGGGTAGAAGCTTACACATACCAGGCCATAAAGCATGAATTTCTTCTTTCACCAAAGTCTGTTGCCATGTGTTGGAGCAAAACAGCTGCTGACATTTGCCAGAGTTCGGGTTTCTTGGGTTCCTCTCTTCCCGGGACTCCATTTCTCTCTGGCTCAACTCCTGTTTCCTCCACAAGGTCAGCTGTAGACTAGGAGGCTCTCTGAGCATTTCCTCTCTCCACAAGGCCAGATGTGAACTGTCAGGTGAACAGCTTGTCTCTTTTCCTGGAGCTTTCTCTCCTTCCTCATGACCAAGGTCCTCTGTGTGCTTACTCCCCTGGGCTCCAGGCTTAACATGCAGCATCAGAACTCCAACATCAAAACTCCAGCTTGAAAACTCCAACTCTGTCCTTTGCCATGTCTTTTATCTTTGAGACCCCACCCACCAAGGGGCAGGGCTCAACACCCTACTGACATGCCCCACCAAAAGCCTTAAGTATAACTTAATCATGCTTAGATGAACAGACCAGTTTCTCAGCATAATCTAATATCTATTTTTGGAATTCATCACTATATCAAACTGCCAAACTGCTACAGTTGGTATACTGGCTGTGATACAGTAGGTAGCAGAGCAATTGCATTTAAATAAAAAAAGCAGAGACCACCAGATAGCAGTGGCCCTAGCATGGCCCTTGCTAGGAGCCCTGCATGTGGCTGCCTAGGAAGAATAAGTTGTGAAAGCTTCTGTTCACCATTTAGAGGAGGAATTAAAACTGGACAGAGATATTCACCTAACACAGGCAGAGATGAAGGATTCACTATCTGATTGCCTGAGCCAAGTTGATGATCAATTAGAAACTTTAGTATGCAGATATACTCATACTAGGGGCCACAGGTTGCTTCGGTTCCTGGTCCTAAGGCATAGAACCTATGGACTGCTCCTCAAAAGAGGAAAAGGAGGAGTGAGAGTTATAAGAAGATCAGGGTACATCCATAATAAAACAGAAATGGCAGACATTACAGGACCAGTCCCATCAGGCCCAGCAGTTCCCACCATTAGAGCAAAAATTGCATTTGTCTATGAGAGACTATACTGCTGCTGAGTTAGGTGATTTGGGAGAGGTACAGGCAAAAATCTAGAGGGTCCCTGCATAACTGGATTCTAAGGTTATGGGATGCTGGAGCAGAAGGAGTTGTACTATCTGGGATGGAGATAAGCAAATTAGCCTCTATTACCATTCTTCCTTATCTGCGCTAATGTCTATATACCTCCTCAAAAGAGACAAAAAATGCATTGCTTCTAGTTTGGTTAGTTGCTGCATGTAAAGCTGCCTGGCCTAATGAAGGAGATATGCCCCACACCACCCACAAACTGTGGAAAATTTACAGGGTGTTTTGTGGCACTTGGACATAAATCATGTTATATACCGCCAAATTTGTGGGGACTGATGCCTAAGCTTTTATGGCAGGGATGAAAGATACTTTGTTACATATCACTCTCAAACATTATTATTGACCTTGCGTATATATTGCTGATTACGCCCATCATATTTCACAAGATATAAATCATATCCAAGAGCACATACAGCACATTGATAAATTAAGTATTGACCCCTTATCTGATGGTTTAATATCCTTTCTTGACCCTGGTGACATGTCTTCATAGGTCTACTAGCTTTTGTTGGAGGACACTTATTATTTTTGTTGTCTGTTATACTGTTGCTGTGGAATGTGGATGCAATGTATGTTCTATGGCCAATACCAGCTACTGCATTGGGGTGGATCATTGAAACACAAGACCTGGATTTCCCCTCTTTAAGTAAAATACAGCCCAAAGCACATAGTTGCCTGCATGACCTCAACACTAGTGAAAGCAATGCCTATGGCCAATTGATATTTTAAAGAAATGGAAAATCATTCCTTAAATATATATGGAATTTCAAGGGATTTTAAATAGCAAAATCATATTGAAAAAGGGGAACAAAATTTCACTCATGTTGTCAGGCATCTATGATGAATACTACATGATAAGTAAACTAAAACAGCAAGAATAAACAGCCTCACAGTTTCAGAAGCTGGAAGTCCCAAACCAAGGCATTGGAAAGGCAATGCTGCCTCCCCAAAGGCTAAAGCTATCTGGTTGTGGCTTATCTATAACTGTTGGGGTCCCTTGGTTTACATCTCTGCCTTCTGTCACATAGTAATCTCTCTCTCCTTGTGTCTTGTTTTCTGGTTTTTATTGGTTTCTACCTTCTGGCTTCTCCCTGTTTCTTTTCCAACTACATTCAAATTTCTCCCGCAAGCTCTTGTACTATGGATTGATGTCAATACTGATTCAGTAGGGCATTACCTGAACTGAGTATAACATTTTGTAAAAATCCCATTTCCATGAGTTAATACCCATAGAAATGCAGATGAAGTAAAAAAAAAAATATGTCTGTCATGAGGGTAAGCAAATAAACCTACCACACTTCCTGATTTCAAGAGACACTGCACAGTACAGTAACCAAAACAGTAAAATAATGACATAAACATAGAACAATGGCAAAAAACAAAGCATTCAGGAATAAACCAATCATCTAGGCAACTGATTTTTTAATCCCTCTTTATTTTATTATTTTTTAAAAATATATTTTTAATAGAATTTGTGAAAATACAAAACAATCATGCACATGTGTGGAATTTTCATACACACCCCTTCAACAACATACCACACCATTGTGGAACATCTGTTACAGATTTTGCGACAATATCATCAGACTATTACCACTAACTATTGCCCATAGAGTTCATTTGGTATATTTTTTCCACAGCCCCAATTTTTAACACAGTCCATCTTTGGCATTGATGCAAGAATATTGAAATTCTACATATACTAAGCATCAGTAGTCCTTCTCAGTCCTCCTCTTATCTCCTCATAACCTATACTCTAGGTTTTAACTCCATGTGTTTATTCATTGTATTTAGCTCATATTAATGAGACCATGCAACATTTGTCCTTTTGTGTCTAGCTTATTTCACTTAGCATAATGTCTTCGAGATTCATCCATGTTATTATATGTGTCCCACATTCATTTCTTCTTATAGCATAGTTTTCCAGCACATGTATATACCAGATTTTGTTTATCCATTCATTGACTGATGGATATTTGTTTTGTTTCCCTCTTTTCACAATAGTGAATACTGATGCTATTAACATTGGTGTTCAAATGTCTATTTGCATCACAGTTTTCAGTTCTTCTGGATATACTCCTAGTGGAGGAATTGCTGGAACATATAACAATTCTATATTTATCTTCCTGAGTAATTGTCAAACTGTGTTCTAAAGACGCTGCATTATTTTACAATCTGACCATTAGTGAAGGAGTGTTCCTATATTGGCACATCTTCTCCAGCACTTATTGCTTTATTTTTTTTTAATAATGGTCATTCTATGTTGTGTAAAATATTTCATTTTTGCTTTGATTTGCATTTCCCTAACAGCTTGTGATACTGAGTTTTTTTTCATGTGCTCTTTAGTCATTTGGAGAAATCCTCTTTGGAGCAATATCTAAGTATTTTGCCTATTTTTTACCTGGGTTGCTTGCTCTTTTATTGTTGAATTGTATGGTCTCTTTATGTAGAATGGAAATCAAACCCTTATTTGATATGTGGTTTCCAAATATTTTATCCCATTGAGTGGGCTGCCTTTTCACATTCTTGATGAACTCCTTTGAATCACAAAAGTGTTTAAGTTTGTGGAGGTCCCATTTATTCAGGTTATCTTTCATTGCTCACACTTTCAATGTAAGGTTAAGAATCCACCACCTATCACCAGATCTTAAAGATGTTTTTCTACATTTTCTTCTTGGGGTTTTATGGCTCTAGCCTTTATAGTTAGGTATTTGATTCATTTTGAGTTATTTTTTTATAGTGTAGTTGGTTTCTTTCTTTCTTTTGGCTATGGATTTCCAATTCTCCAAGCACCATTTATTGAATAGACTATTCTGCCCCCATATGGGTGGGTTTGAAAGCCTTGTCAAAAATCATTTGACCATACATGTGAGAGTCTGTTTCTGAAGTATCAATTCAGTTCCTTTTGTCTATGTGTCCATCTTTATGCCAGTACCAAGCTGTTTTTACTCCTTTAGGTAGGTAATATGATTTAAATTCTGGAAGTAAGAGTCCTCCAAATTCACTTTTCCTTTTTAAGATGTTTCTGGCTCCTCGGGGCCCCTTACCCTTCCAAATAAATTTGATAATTATGGTTTCCATTCACTTAAAAACTGTTGGTGGGATTTTTATCAGGATTGCATTCATCTATATATCAATTTCGGTGGAATTGACATCTCAATGATATTTAGACTTCCAATCCTTAAGCATGGAATGTTCTTCCAATTGTTTAGGTATTTTTAAAATTTCTTTTAGCAATGCATTGTATTCTTCTGAATACAAGTTCTTTACATTCTGGGTTAAGTTTATTCCTAAATACTTGATTCTTTTAATGTCTTTTATAAATGGATTTTTTTTCCTGACTTCTTCCTCAGATTGCACATTACTAGTTTATAGAAACACCATTGATTTTTGTTTATTAATCATGTATCCTGCCACTCTAATGAAATCATTTATTAGCTCCAGAAGATTTATTGCAGATTTTTGGGACTTTTTTTGTATAAGATGATATAATCTGTGAATAGTGGATGTTTTACTTCTTCTTTTCCAATTTGAATGGTTTTATTTCTTTTTCTTGCCTGATTGCTATAGCTAAAACCTCTAGCACTGTAGTAAACAACAGTGTTGACAGTGGGCATCTTTGTCTTGTTCCTGATGACCACAGGAATGCTTTAAGTCTTTCACCATTAAACACAATTTTAAATGTGGGTTTTTCATATATAGCCATTATTATGGTAAGAAAGTTTCCTTTAATTTCAAACTTTTGTAGTATTTTTACGAAGAAAGAGTGCTGTATTTGTCAAGTAACTTTTTGCTTCAATCAATAGTATCATGTGACCTTTCTTCTTTGATTTTTAATGTGGTGTATTCTGCTAATTGATTTTCTTGTATTGAACCTTTATTGCATGCTTGTTGTAAAACCTACTTGATTATGATGAATAATTCTTTTAATGTTGGATTCAATTAGCAAATATTTTCTTGAGGATTTTTGCACTGTATTCATTAGGAAAATGGGCTTGTAATTTTCTTTTATTGTAATATCTTTATCTGGCTTTTGTATTAGGGTAATATTGGCTTCATAGAATCATTTTTATAGCTTTCATTCTTGTCAACTTTTTGAAAGAGCTTGAATAAAATTGGTGTTAAGTCTTTGAATTTTTGGTAGAAGTCACCTGTGAAACCATCTGGTCTTGGGATTTTCATTTTGTTTCAATCTCATGATTTGTGAATGGTTTTTTGAGGTCTTCTGTTCTAGGATCAGTGTAGGTTGCTCTTACATTCCTAGGAATTTTTCCCTTTCATCTTTTGTCTAGTTTGTTACCTTACACTATTCAGAGTATCCTGTTATGATCTCATTTCTTTTTGTGGTGTCTGTAGTACTGCCCCCATTTTCTTTTTTAATGTTATTTATTTGCATATTCTTTTTTTTTTCTTTCTCAGTCTAACTAAGGGTTCATCGAATTTCTTAGTCTTTTCAAAGAACCAACTTGTGGTTTTGTTAATTATCTCATTTTTTCTCAATTTCATTTGTTTGTGCTCTGATCTTTGTTATTTCATGCTTTTTACTTGCTTTGGGAATACTGTGCAGTTCTTTTACTAGTTTTGTCACCTGTTAGTTCAGTTACTGATTTATTTTTATCTTCTTTTATTTTAATCATTGAGGGTTATAAATTTCCCACTCAGCACTACCTTTGCTGAATCCTATAGGTTTTGATATGTTGTGTTTTCATTTTCATTCTTCTCAATATATATTTTTTATTTTTTTCACAATTTTTTCTTTGACCCACTGTTTATTTAACAGTGTGTTGCTTAATCTCCAAATCTCCATATATTTGTGAAATTTTCTTTTTCTGCCTCGTCTTGATATCCTTCTTTAGTACATTATGACCAGAGAAACTCCTTTGTATAATTTCAATCTTGTTGAATTTATTGAGATCAGTTTTGTGACCCAACATATGATTAATCCTGGAGAAATATCCACGAGCACTCAAAAGAATGTATATACTTGCAATGTTCTCTATATATCTATTAGATTTAGTCCATTTATCACAATATTCAAGATCTCTCTTTGTTTCTTTATTGATCCTCTGCCCATATGGTCTATCCACTGCTGAAAGTGCTGTATTGAAGTCTCTAACTGTTATTGTAGAGACACTTATTTCTCCCTTCAGTTTTGCCAGTGCTTGGCTCTTGTACTTTGGGACATCTGGTTTAGGTGCATTTACATTTATTATGATTATTTCTTTCTGTTGAATTGCCCTTTTTATTAATATATAATGTCCTTCCCTGTTTCTAATAATAGTTCTGCTTTTAAAGTCTACTTCATTTTATATAAGAATAGCTGCTTCAGTTTTTATTCTTTTGTTTGTTTGTTTGTTTGTTTGTTGTTACTGCATGTGTGGAATATCTTTTTCCAGCCATTCACTTTGAATCTATTAATATTCTTGAGTCTAAGGTGAACATCCTGAAGTCAGCACATAGATGGCTCATGTTTTCTTATCCATTCCACCAGGTTATGTCTTTTGACAATTGAGTTTAATCCATTAACATTCAGTGTTATTACTGTAAAGGTAGTTCTTATTTCACTCATTTTGACCTTTGGGTTTTATCTATCATATTTTATTTTTACCCCTCTTTTTACATTTTAGATTCTTATACTGGTATAATCTTCATTTCTAGACTTTCTTCCAAGTCTCTCTCTCCTGTCTTTCCTTTTCTGGTTGTAGCACTCTTTTTAGTATTTTCTGCCAAGCCATTCTCTTGGTTACAGGCTCTCTTAGTTTCTGTGTATCTGTTAATCTTCTAAATTCATCCTCATTTTCAAAAGTCAAGCTGGCTAGATATAAGATTCTTGGGTGGCTGTTTCTCTATTGCAGTATCTTAAATACCTCATATCACTGCCTTCTTGCCTCCATGGTTTCTGATGAGAAACGAGCACCTAAACTTATGGGGTATCCTTTGTCATGCATTGAATTTCTCTTTCTGCTATTAGAATTCTCTTTTCATCTTTGGCATTTGACATTCTGATTAGTAAATATCTCAGAGTTGGTCTATTCAGATATTTAGATGGGAACAGATTGTGTTTCTTGGACACAGGTATTTATGTCCTTCAATAATGTTGGGAAATTTCTACCATCATTTCTTCAAATATTGCTCCTGCCTCTTTTCCCTTCTCTCCTCTTTCTGGGACACCCATGACATGTATGTTTGCATGTATGTTACTGTTGTTTAATTCTCTGAGACACTGTTCAATTTTTTTCCATTCTTTTCTTCATCTCTTCTTTTGTATATTTTCTTCATCTCTTCTTTTGTATATTTGTTTTTAAGGCCATGTTTTCTTCTGCCTACTCAAATCTGCTGTTATATGCCTCCAATGTATTTTTAAATTCATATTGTGAAAGCCAAAAGTACCTGCAGTTGCTTTGAGAGGCTGAAGGAGTACTGTCCCTTGGTCCTTAGCTTGACATATGGCCATGAGTCCTGGTCTCTCCTTTCCCCTACAAGTTCCATTGATTTTGGTTTTAAGCTGCTCATTCTGTGCCTTTTTAAAAAATCTCTGTCAAAATATCATTTTCTTATATAGTACCTAGTAATATTAAGACCCATCTTCATTGAGGTGGATCACAACTTAACTGAGTTAGAGTTATCATAAGGTACTAATTAAAATCAGTTAATATCCACAGGTTTATATTAACATTAAGACTCTGTTTATCTTGGTACCATCACACCATATATCTAATAAAAGTTTAATATCCAGAATATATAAAGAACTGGTATAATTCAACAGAAAAATACAAAGAAACCAATTTAAACATGGACAAATGACATGAATAGTTATTCTTTCAAAGATAAACAAATGGCCAATAAGCACAAGAAAATATGGTCAAAGTCACTGTTCATGAAGAAAATGTAAATAAAAACCATGATGAAATACCACTTCATAACCACAATGCTAGCTATTATTAAAAAAAAAAAACAGAAAATATTAAAGGTTGGTAAAGATGTGGAGAACTTGGAACTCTTTTATGTTGCTGGTGTGATTATCAAGTGTTGCGGGAACTGTGGAAAGCAGTTTGGCAGTTCCTTAGAAAGTTGAACATAGAATTTCCATATGACCCAGTTATCTCACTTCTTTGTATTTATCCAAAATAATTGAAAGCTAGGAATCAAATATATATATGTATAACAATCAACAAAGTAACATTATTCACGATAGCTAAAATTTGGAAGCAACTCAAGTGTGCATCCAGAAATGAATGGTAAACAATATGTGGAAAATACATACACTGAGATATTATTTGGCTATGAAAGGGAATGAAGTTTTAATACATGCCACATCATAAATTAACCTTGCAGACATCATATTGAGTAAATTAAGCCAGACACAAATAGATGAAAATTGTGTGATCTCACTTCCATGAAATACTTAGAATAGGTAAATTCTTAGAGACTTAGAGCACAATACAGGTTACCAGGGATGATAGGCAGGAGTGGAATGGGGAGTTATAGTTTACTGGGTGCATGATTCATGTTTGAGGTAATGAAAAAATTTTGGGTTATGGGTGTGGGTGATTGTGGTAGAATTCTGTGAATTATTTAATAACACTGAATTGTACACTTGAAAGATGATACAATAGGGAATATTGAGTTTTATATATGATATGAAAATTAAAGGTTTTAAAAATTATATATATTAAATACAAAAAACTTTGTTTTGTTTTCTGTGTAGCATAGGCTAATCTATTTGCTTTAAAATAGAAATAGGTATGCCAGAATATTTCACCCTTTTATAGTCAGCTTTTTACTAATACCCAGGAAAGTAAAACATACTGAACATATTTGTTGACTGAGAAGGAATGATAGGATGGAAGGATGAACTAATTAAATCTCCATACCAAAAATTTGGGAAGTTCTTTAATCATACTTTAATATTATTTTACTTTCATAAAGAAATAATGACAACATGCACATTATTCTCTAAAATACTTAATCCATTTAGGCAGAACACAACTCTTCCTTCTTCGCCTTGATACTTCTTATATTTAGAATGGGCTTGGGTCAATTCAGGTTCCTAAATAATATAAAGCAAAATAATGAAGAAAATGACAAATATTGAAAAACCAATAAGACTTTGTCAACACTGTTACCTACTTAAAGCTACTCAAAACAACAAATTTAAATTTTTGAGGTTTTTCTGTTGTACAAATATTCACATGAAATTATGTTGCTGTTTCTTCTGTGATTTCCCCTAAATCATATCTTTCATGTAGCCAAAGACATGGTATGTACTAGGTACTTTAAAAAGTCAAAGCAAAACATTCATGGTCTCCTCAGCTCTAATAATTTATTTTTCTGTTTAACATTCCTTAAACATTTTAAAGATTTTGTTTTAAAATCTGCTGTTTTTACGCTAAATATTGTTGATGATTTCTGTTACAGCTCAAACTCATTTCATGTTTATGATTAATTTTCCAAGAAATATTTTATACTTCTAAGATGTAAGTACACTTTATAAGAAAGTTATCTTGGGAAAGTAGGCCAATATTCTGACTAAAACTCTTTATTATTGGATCTAATGTTATATCTGAATCATAAAATTTCACTTGTTAAAACATTTGAAAGACCATATTTACATGAACACACACTGGTATAATAAATAAATGAACTTGATATTTCTATCACCCTTCTTTAACTAACTTTTATCATATATACTTTTTTATTAAAGTAAATATAGTATAACAAATAAGTTGTTTCTTTTGACTCAAATCTCTCCTTTATCATCTACAGGCAAGCATTATAAATTTCATGAACTTTTTGTGTTTTCCAAAGCTTTCTTTACTGAATTTAATACTATATAAGTGGATACATAAACTATATTGGTAGATAGATAAGTGATAGGTTTTTCTGAGTTTTGTAGTTTTAAAATTTGTTTTATTTAACTAATAAAATTGGTGTCATTTTGTGGTTCATTTTTTTCCAACTTCGCAGTAAATTTTTGAGATATACTTCTCTCTCTCTCGCTTTTTAAAAATTGAACGCATCTTTACCTTCTATTTCATGTAGTATGGTCATTTGTTGAATTGAAAGTTTTGAGAATGAGAGTTGCTGTTCTGGTACAAACTCTGAATAAAAGGCCACCCTTTCCCTACTGCCTATGACCATAAACAATAACTAGCTTATCATTCCAGACTTAGGACATTTCATTTATCACAGGAGTAGATGCTTAACAACAATGTTAACTTTAAGAAATTCTTTAGGAAAAGCATTTATTGGCACATTATAAGTTTTTACTGAAATTGGTGTATTTCACACTTGATTAATATTCACAAAAATATGTAAAAGAAAGAGAAAAAAAATCACCTTATGTTTTTGTTTTATTTTGATTTATTTTGTTTTGTTTTGCAATCTGAATTCAACCAGTCTCCTTTACTACAGAAAGCAAAGAAGACAAGCAAGAGGCAACCTCACTGCTGTTAATAACTAGATATTATAAACAGCTTCTTCCAGGAGAATGCACATATTTTGAAGTTAGAATCACACATAACATGTAATTGAAGCTTAGGAAAACAACTTTCTGGAAGCCACAATTTGTTTTCCTCTCAACTTTGAAAAACAAATATTTGTCTTATGGGTCTCACCTGGAGAGGGAAAGTTCATTGGTATAGGCTGTGCTACAGAGGCCATCCAACAGCCAACCTTAGGCCTGGCCTTTGTTTGAGCATCTCCATTAGAGGTGACTAGTGTAGGGGCAGAATGTTTCCCTTTTGATCACAGTCATCATGAGAAATGATTCTGAAGACTTCTGGGTCTTTCATTCTCTGTGAAAATGTACAAGCAACTTTGCTTTACACAGTAGAGTAAGCATCCAGACCTTCAAAGTCAGGGAGAAGGGGCTGAAGACCCAGCAGGAAGAAGAAGGCTGGCTGCTGTAGTTTCTCATCCTGTGGCTTAATGACAGGCTGCCAGATATGAGATATGGCCTTAGAAAAGATGAATCTTCCACCATGTTAGAGGCAGAAGCTTCTAGAAATGTTAGGTGTTCTCTCCTTATATAGGTTTGGGATAAAGAAAAATAAAGTAAACAAAGGGAGTGATTGGTTTCATCAATCCAACAAAAGACAAGGAAGATAGAATAAGATGTCACTTTACTTCAAGGCAGTAAAATAACTAATCCCATCATACAAAATAGCCATTTTCTTCAGAAAGGCTGTTGAAGAGGGTTTGATGGTAGCCCTTATCTACAATTTGAAAAAGTTTAGGTTTAAGGTATAATGACTAATTTCCATGAGTCTATGGCTAATGATAATAAAGTGACAGTTTTAGTATAATATATATGAAAGATGTCAGAGAGGAAAGAAAATGGAAAACATCAGAATAATTGGAAATGTACCCAAGATTGCTCTTCATTCTAGTTTCATGCTTTTGAGAAGCCTTTTCACTGAAACCTTCCAGATTAGTTTCTTTTGGACTGGGTGTATGTTTAAAGTTTTCCTTTCTCAGTTATCAATTAAATAATAAAGTGGAAGTCCTCTAATAAACCATCCTCTTATGATTGCTTTTGATCACATCTTCAAACCTTGAAATTGTAAGGACTGTGATGTTAACCCTGCAAACTGGGCCATGACCGGTATTCATACAAAGGTGTTTGCTGATAAGAATGTCAGTATTTTTCTGGTCAGGCATAGAAGAGGACATTTTTTTAAAGATGCTTAGATTACATAAATGTTACACAAAATTCACAGGGATTCCCATGTTCCCCACCTCCCATACCTCCCACAACCTCCCACATAAACATCTTTCATTAGTGTGGCACATCACCTGTAATGGATATATACATCCTAGGGCTTTGCCACTAAGCATGGACTATAGTTCACATTGTAGAACACACTCTCTCCAACTCAGTACTGCCTGTTACATGCTGATGTAAAATGGCCTATATCTGTCATTGTAATGTCCCTCAGGGTAATTCCCAAGTACCAAAAAAGCCCCTGTATTACAACTGCTTTTCCCTCTCCGTGTCCTGAAAGCATACAGTTGCCACAGACCTTGAATAAAAGGGGGAAAAGTAAAGACAAATTGAGTTCATGTGGCTAAGACACTTCAAAGAGATTCAGGAGGTCATCCCTGAGGTAAGAGTTACTCACACCTCAGTAGGATCTCATAGAACTCCAAAGTGGATATCACCCCAAACAAAGGGGCTCCTAAGGGCTCTGGGGACACCCAAGTCCTATATAAGTGGGGATAGCCCAGAAATTGATGCCTTATCAGTGGGCTCTACTTTGGAATCTGTGCTCCTCAGGGTGACAGAGTTGGACTCAAATAAGTTCTCCCTGCACATGGTCCATCAGTCCCTTCTATTCAAACGTGTATGTGGTGCAAGAGTTTGTAGATGTACTTCCAGAGACTGGAGACTTTGGCCTGCCCATGTGCCAGCTGTACCTGGAATCTCGGTGGAGATGCAAATTCTAATCTACAGCTTAATGGACTCACCTAAGATACCTGGCGGGGAGATGATGATGGACAATGGCCATCCCAGGGAAAGGAGAGAGTCTGCAGCTTCAGGCAGGATAATCCCATCCATCTTATCCATGGGATATAAGCCCCTTCTCACTTGGAGGTGGAGTGGACATCACCATGCCAGAAGAAGATTTTCGAGATTGCTACTTCAATAAGAATGCATTCCTGCAGAGCTAGCAAGAGGTTTCTTTTGCCTGAAGGGAAGATTATTTATATAACACAGTGTGACCACAAATAGGCAAAGGTACAAAAATTAAGTGTCACACTTTCAGGTAAAAGTCTTTGTTATTTTACATCATTTCCTGACCCCTCTTAATCAAATTGGCCCCAGTTTCTAGCTTCAAAATATGTTAATTTCTTTTGTAAAAGTCAAGGGTCTTACAGCTTTAATTATTTCTCTGGAGATACCAATGCAAAGGGATTAATTTTAGTATAGAAATTATTTTAATTAATGCTTTAAACTGAATAATTTTGTAAAATAAAAGTAAAGCTCAATCTGGTCTTGTTAAAATGATCATGCCTGGGTTCCCTCCTGCTTTCCTTCCTTCCTTCCTTCCTTCCTTCCTTCCTTCCTTCCTTTCTTTCTTTCTTTCTTTCTTTCTTTCTTTCTTCCTTCCTTCCTTCCTTCCTTCCTTCCTCCCTCCCTACTAATGTCCTTCCGTCCTTTCCTTCTTTCCTTCCATCTGTCACTCTTCTCTTCTTTCTCTCTTTCTCTTGCCAAATCCCTCCATTCAAAGATAGCAATATTTGTGGAGATCCAGTCCACAAACTAGTGGCAGAGATCAAAAGGAAAAGTTGCATCACTCCCGTGGAGAAGAGGGTGAGCTGTGGGATTTATCAGGAGACCTCAGATACTGAAAACTCACTGCTCTACCCAAGGCCTTTTCAGGAGGGAGAAGCCAAGAAGGGTGGAGCATGAGGTGGAGGAGGCCAATGCATGGCCATATATATAACATATTCCAATCTGCAAATTATGCAGGGCCATCCATTTGTGGAATCAGTTTCTGACCAGATACAGGGATTCAAGGAGGAAAGCACACAGGAAGAATGGCTCATACAATTCCTTATTCATTTCCCCTCCTCCTGTGTACAGGGCAGTTCTAAACTCCTGTAAAATGTGTGCTGAAGATGGAGTGGTGAGATGGGAGGAGGGGATATTTGTCCATTAAAATCAAATTAATTTAGAATTACCAAATCTAATTATTCTTTGCCAGGGGTAGAGAGAATCACACACAATGAACAAGTCAGCTAGGGGTGGGGGTGGGATGCTGGCTGCTAAACAATAGTGTGGGAAGACCCTTCCCCACCCCATGATACTGACTCACTCAATACCTTAGCATTCTGACTCACTGTAAGACTTAGTAATGAGGGAAATACAACAGAGAGAGAAACCAAGGTGGTGGTTTCAAGACCACCATATACACATAAAATGAGCAAAACAACTCTTTCTTCTCATTCCAGGGTGGTAAGTATAAGCCCAAAATATTCAGGGCCACCTTCCCATGTTACTAAAATCAGCCTGACCACTTAAGTATTCATTTGAAAGAACTCAGAGTGATGTCACACCTAAGAAAAAGTGGGACACATGCTTCTTTATAATAACAAAATCTCTGAAGACCCACACTATTATAACATTTGCAAATATATTAAATTGAAAATTAATATAATGAGGGAACCTTTTTGGAGTTACAAAAAAGTTCTTTCTAATCTTTTCATCATAAAGAAGCAGAAAAACTCCTTTTTAAAGGTAGCTAGAAAATTGTAGAGCTTTTCTTTCTGTGCTTTTTAGTACTAACATGTAACTTGTCTACTTTGGTTGTGAGCAGGTCAAGAATGTTGTCTTGCTCCTCAACTTTCATCTGCATCCAGAAAGCTGTGTCCCTCAGGGAGCCCACTCCCAGGACGAGCTCATCTAAATTGCTGAGGATCTTCTGGCAACAAGCTCAGAGGTGTGAATCCTTTGGTAAGCCTCAGCCTTCACAACAGACTGGTCTTACCAGTGATGGACTCTGAGTTGTCCAGTTTTCTGAGTTTTGGGTGGCTGGCCTGGTATTTCCCTGCTCTTCTTTACTTCTCATTGCTTCTTTCAATCTGCTGCTGGGCTGGGGATGAGGTACTTTGTCTTATAAAGCGTGGGGCTTTTTTTTTTAAGGAGGCAACACTGATCAAAACCAGAACAGTGTGTGAGGTAAGCAGCAAATAAAGCCAATTTTCCTTTCTAGATTAGGTCAGTGTCTGTCAATTCTGCCATGCCGTACAAATGAACCCAGTCGATTACCAGCCCTGCCTCTTTTCATTATGACATGAAATGAAAATAATACATAAATCATTATTTTAATTTTAAGTTGCATAAACACTACAATTAGGTAAGCAGGCACTCAAGCACTGAGTTCATCTGTGTTCCAAAGGTGTAGCTCTTGAGGTAGGCTGACTTTGTGAAGTGCCAGCCTGTGTCTGGGCGGGAGAAAGTGGTATACTGGAAGGTGGGAGGCAGACTTTCTGGCCCTCCCAGAGGCATCCTGCAGCTTCAGACCACCACCTGCACCATCCAGAGCCTGCCCATTGACAACACACCACAGAGATATAATTCTCTTGATTGCTATAGATTGAGTTAATATATTTAAACTAAATGACCTTTTTGTTTGTTTTTATTCTTCTTTTAATGCAAACAAAAATGTACTTCATATCTTTTGTACCTTTTATTTTGCTCAATTACAATTTTCTATCTATTGTATATACTTCTCCTAGCAGTATATGTTGAATACTCCTTATTTTTCTCTGCAGATATAATGTGGTCTTTGCCAAATATATTATGTTCTGAAAAATGCTTACATTTTTTTTTCCTGGACTTTATAAAATCTTTTTCATTTTTCACTTGCCTATCATTCAACTGTGTTATGTTTTCATCTGTAGAATTAAGTAAGTTTCCCAACTGTATTGTGACATTACAGGAGCTAAACTCTAAATTTTCCAGTTCCATTAGAATTTCTTGTGTTTTGCTAAACAAAACTCATCAAGATATTTATTTGTTAGTTACAGGATGCTTGAATTGAAAGTTTGTATGACAGTTTATATTTTTTTCAAATTTCTTTCTTAAATAATTAGCATTATATTGTCCTTTAATAGCTAAATAATTGCTCATTTCATTGTTTTTGGAAATCTAATTTCTTGACAGCCCATATGCCTTTTTATCCTTTCAATAATCTCTGATGGTAATAGTAAGGAGTATTTTGAAGAAAAATAATAAGAAATAAATTTCCATTCAAGGTATTACACTTAAAGTATTGTTGTCTGTAGATTTATTGCAATAAATTCTCCCATCAGGAGTGTTCATCATCATTGCACTGAAAATTAAAGCCAACTTTTGAACGATAGATATTCCTAGTGGTTTTGGATAAAGATCATTGGCATTTACTTGCTTAAAATATCTAGTGAAGGAAATAAAGAGCATGCATAGGTACATGATAAATTTCATCAGAGAGAGGACACTCTAGGCTCCAAAGAAATGTTAGAATAAAATTTTAAATGCACACAAATAAAATATCAGAAAAAATATTCCTTCAACAGGTTCATCAATAGAGTCAGTACATCTGAGGAAAGAATGAGTGAACATGAAGATATGCTAATAGGCAATAATCAAACTGAAATATTGTTTAAAAGAAAGAAGAACTAGAATGGGGAAACAATTATCCATGACCAATGGGATAGTATTGTTCAATTTAGTATACATGTAGTTAGAGTTCTACAACAAGAGTAGAGACGGAATGGAGCAGAAGAAATATTTAGGGAGATAATAACCAAGAATTTTCCAAAAATAAGGGAAGATATCAATTCATTGGGCCTCAAACATAAGCAAAACTCCAGGAAGGATAAAGACAGGAAAAACAGCTCAATCAACCAAAAAACACATCTAGATTCATCAGACTCACTATTGGAAAACAAATGTAAGTATACAATTGGAAAGGCAGTCACAGGAAAATACATATTACATAGAGTAGAAAAACATAATTATTATAACATAATTGCCATCGATTATGTTCCAAGCCAGAAGAAAATGTAAAGATATACTTAAAGTAATGAAAGATAATTCATTCAATACCCAGTGAAAACAACTTTCCACAATTAGAACAAATTTAAGATTTTCTCAGAGTATTAACACACATACACACACAGAGAAAACTAATTTTTTCATTGGGAGACGTGTATTTTAAAAATTATTCAGACCAGCCAGACCATGAAAAAAGAGGGAAAATAAATGAATACATAAATGACACTGAAAATGAAAAAATGAAGATAAACTTATCAAATACTTGATTTTTAAAATTTTAATTTATTTAAAAATAATTGCCTAAAACAAAATTTGATTGATTATTTGGTGGGTTTAAACCATATAGAAAAGTATAATTTATGGCAAAAAGAACAAAACTGAAAAGATGAATAAAATCTTTATTACTTTACAGTTCTACTGTTTTAAGTTATGTGGTATATTATTTTAAGTAGATGGTGATAAATTAAATATGCATAAAATAATCAGTAGGGCAACCTCTAAAAAGAGAGAAAACAAAAATTTTGAAACATAATGGATTAAATAAGGAAATCACCCTAGTCACCCACAAATACTAAAAGGATGCAACAAAATGTTATAAAAAGCTTTTATTTGTTAAATTTGATAATTTAGAGGAAAAGTACAATTCCATATAAACATCTGAATAAATGGATAATCACTTTAGTCCTATTTCTCTTAATGAAATTGAATTTTTCCTTAAAAATCTTCCAAATGACAAAAAAATTGAAACTGTTTTCCAAATATGAAAATCTTACCTTTCCTTCAGACTGGAATGTGGATAGAGGGCTGTGTGAAACCTCTACAGCCCTGCAGAAATGGCCAACATCTTGGGAGATAGCAGAGAAACCACATAAGAGAAATCTGTGTCCCAGAATTACTTCAAGGGAAAAAGCCATCTACAAAGCCAGGTCAGCTCAGTTCTGCATGGTCACACACAAGGACTATACTTTTTCCTTTGTTGGACCACTCTGTTTCTAAAATACTATCTCTCCCCAGTCCAATCACATCACCTGATAAATAATTCTTTCCATTTCAGATTTCTTTCTTTTGAAAATAGGACTATTTATTTATGTTTGACAACATTTAGCAGCTGTCTCCAAAATTACACTAATGAGTTCTGACAGCAACATACCCCTATCAAAAAACCCTGCATTTGTTAATATTTTAAATAAAATAAAGTTATATATATCTTATGTTTCCAATTCTAATGGGTAGTATAATTTTGTAGAAAAATGTCATGTATAAATTTTTTATTATATTAATTTGTAGGTTTGCAAAGAGAAGTGACAAGATAAACCTGATGTTTGGCAGTATCACTCTCCCTGCATTGAGATGAGACTCAAAGGGGATAAGGCAGAAGAGGAGAACAATCCAGAAGGTTTTGGCAATAATATAAGGACTGAGATGATGTCTTGTATAAATTGGTGATTAAGTATGTAAGCTCTAAAGTCAGTCTGACTGAATTCAAATTTGAGCTTGCCCTTTAACATGCAATAAAAACTTGCTATGCACTAGTTTCAATATCTGAAAATTCCAGCCATTAAAATAAATTTATTGAGGCTCTCTTCAGGCTGCTGAAGATAAATTATTGACAAAAATCTCACATGCATTGAGGTTTCAATGATGGAAAAACAGTCATTAAACAAAAGGAATAATCTAAGTAGAAACAGTGTTTTGTAAGGAAAACTGTTAAACAAATGCAGCATTGATGAGGATGCAGCCTGTACAATTTTAAGTAGGGTGGTCAGGGATGATCTTATGAGGAATAGAATAAGAAATGATGAAGTCAGTTATCTGGCCAAAGGGAATTTTGGGAAGAAGAAAAATTGGAAATATTCCAGGCAGCATCAGAACTAATGTGACTAGTTCTGACCATGATAAATAGGGTGAGTAAGTCAGTGTGGCCTCTCTAAAATGAATGTGATGGGCACAATGATAGATGTGATAACTTCACAGAAGTAAGGAGTAGGGGCAAGATCAGTTTGGAAATGTAGGCTCTTTGAAAAATTTTGATATTTATTTGTAATTTTATGGCAAGTCTTGTAGGTTTTTTGAAGGAAAGTGACATGAAGCAACCTATGTTTTAGCAGTATCACTGCCCTCTACATTAATATGAGGCTCAAAGGTGATGAGGAAGAAGAGGAAGACAATCCAGAATGCTGTGGCAAAAATATAAGGACTGAGATGACTATTCTTTTAGCAGAGGAGGGATTGTATATTTATCACAGTTAAAATATTTTCTGCAGTGAGAATCAATACAATATGCTGATAGAGTAGATTTCAGTTGTGCATTATAGAGAATATTCCAGGCTAATATTTAAGTTTTTGCCTGAACAGGTAGGAGATGGCTTCTCATTACCTGAGATCAAATTTTAGATATGAAAGTATCTACCTGAGAGTTATCTTGTGAAGATAATCTATGTTAATTATTTGCCATAAGCTCTTTAAATATTGGCTGGCACTAAGTAAGTGCTCAGTAAATAAAATCTATTTTTTACCATTATTATATAATATCAATTATATACATACAAATCTATTGTTCATATTTTGCCATGCTCATTCCAGTCTTGTTTACTTTATCATTTTTTAAATAGCTCAAGATTTGTATACATAGAATTTTGACATACCATCATGAGCAAAAGTATTCTGTCTTAAAAATACTTTAGACTACATCTCACATAATATATGCTATGCACTGATTTGAATAGGGAAAGTAGAGGGACAAAGTAAATATTGTTTCACAATGCCCATAGTTTATATTATGTTTATTTAATAACATCATAATGTTATAGAATATATTATAAGAGAAAAGGGTTGTCTGAATTTTTTTAAAGCATAAGCAATTCCTGAACTTATTATTGTCTGTAATGTTAAAGAAACTGTTGTCCTTCATTGCCAACAAATACTAACAGGATACATTTTCTAAGTTATAAAAATGTGTATAAATGAAAGCAAAGCCAGCACAGTTCATGAAAAAAGCCTGTAAGTGTAGAAAAAGACACTATGTAAATTCAAGAAGAGAGAATAATTTTAAAAGTATAATATTAACAAATAAATGTTTATCAAAGACAATAATTGCAAACAAAGAAATTGTAATACATATAGATTCTAGATAAAATGGAGTACAGAGCAAAAATAAATCTTAATACAGTAATTTATATTGATATTATAAATAAGTTAAAAATTTTATAGCAATTCAGAATGTAGAGGATAATAAAAGATATTTTACTTATTTGAATAAATTAATAAATAGTGATAAACTTGTGGTAATTCATTAAAATTTTAATTAAGTGTTTGAACTTTAATATTTCAGAAATCACTTAAAGGAAGTGGATATGGCTCAAGCAATTGTGTGTCTGCTTACCACATGGGAAGTCCCAGGTTCTGTTCCTGGTGCCTAGTAAAGAAAACTAGCAAGACCCCAAACTGAGGCAATGGAATGGGCATCGAGCTGATGCAAGAAGATGATGCAATGAGGAAACACAATGAGAAATACAGCAAACAGGGAGCTGAAGTGGCTCAATTGTTTAGGTGCCTCCCTCCCACATGGGAGGCCTCAGATTCAGTTCTCCTAGCCTTCTATGAAGAAGATGAGTAGACACAGAGAGCACACAATGAACAGAGAGCAAGCACAAATAATGAGTGGGGATGGTAGAAATAAATAAATGCAATAAAGCTTTAAAAAATCATTTAAGAAAAAGAACAAATATAATTTTACAATTAGCACATAAATAAAAATTGAAAGAATACAAATCACTTGAAGACAAAACATATGCCTAAAAACAATTGCTGAAGTTTAACCAAAAATAATACATATAGGGACATGAAGAAAACATTCTTTCTTAAATATATATTGAATAATACTGAATTTAAAACTGCAATTCCAGATTATGTAGAGGCAGTTTTAAGAGGAAATATTAGTTAATACTTAAAATGTATTGGGTAAATATGTGGAATAATGAAAATGTTTTGGTATATTTCATACACAAGATAAATCTAGAACATGATGAACAAAACACTCAAAAATGACTAGGATAACTCTATTTTATTTAAAAATTCAAAATATTTTCCAGATTTTTTTCAATGTTCTCAAACACTTTTTCTATGACATAATGATATCACTATATTATACTTTGCTCTAAGATCAAATATTGAGGTGATTTTTTCTCCTTTAGCTTTCATTTCTTTATGGATAAGATTAGCAAAAAATATTTATAAAACACCAGCAAAAATTCTCAAAACAAAAGCTATTGAGTATTCAAAACTTAGTAGTAAGGTAAGCTTCTGAGTTTCCTGGTCAAAATTTTTTAGCATTACATTAAATTCTTTCTGATTTCATATGATTTCATCTTCAAAATGACTTTATGGATGTAGAATTATTTCTATACTTTAGTTGAGGAAACTAGATTTCAAACATCAGTAACTTACTGAGTAATATACAGATAGATCTGGAATCTAAACCCAGGATTTTCTACTCCAAATAAATTACTCTTTAGCACTAACTAAATTTCTTACCTACAGAATAAATTGAATAAATTTCTGAAAAAGCTCTTCATAATAAAAATTTTCTGAAATTGGAATATGCTTGGGAATTTTTATAATATAATTTGAAGATTAACAGCACTTTTTAATTAACAGCACACTATTTTATATTAGTAGCCCATAAAATCACATATATTTAAACCAAAGGATTAGCACATATATGATGGCTTCCAATTACTATGTAGATTTCTGAAAACATATTCTTGGATACGTTCCAGAGAATGCATAGTTTAATAAAGGAAGTTTTAATGTAAATGCAAGCTAATTAAAAGTTGCTACTGTATTTAGAAATAAATCAAGTAAATTCCCAAAAAGAAAAGAAAGAAAAGATACACTTGAATATTCAGCATTATTTTTACTTTTATTTCTTGGAAACCTCTTTCTTAAGAATGATTCTAATGACAGGACTTTTCACCTCTTTGTTCCTAAGGAATTCAGCACGGAGGGATTCAGTATGAGGGGATTCAGCATGGGGATCACCACAGTATAAAAGACAGAAGCCACTTGATCCTTTCCCAAGGAGCAGGACTTCTTGTATTTTCAATAAGTAAAACTTGTAGTTCCTTAATAGTTGCGACTCCCAGGAGGTGAGACTCACAAGAAGAGAAGGTTTTGGAGTTTCTGAAGAGATATTAGTTTTTAGTATAGTAGACAAAATAGATATGTAGGAAATAGAGGTTGTGCTAAGAGTCACCATTACACTTAAACAAGCACAAATGATTATCATGATTTCAGTGTCATGATGGTCAGTGCAGGACAGGGTAAAAATTGGAGTTAAGTCACAATAAAAGTGATCAATTACATTGGTGTCACAGAAATGCAAACAGTTCATGAAAAGAAGTTTGACTAATGATTCAGTAAAGCTAATCACATAGGATCCATTAATGAGGGCATGGCAGATTCTCCTGACATAACAACTGGGTAGTGAAGAGGGCTGCAGATAGCTACATAGTGGTCATAGGCCATTGAAGAGAGAAGGAAAAATCAGTCACAGGTAAGAAGAAGAAAAAAAGCAAAAAAAAAACATGTGCATGAAGCAGCCCTTCAATTAAATATTCCTGTTGGAAGCCAGTAAGTTCTCTAATGTTTTAGATATGATGACTGTTGACTAACTGAGATCAAGGAATTACAGAAGACTGAGGAAAAAGTACACGGGGATGTGAAGCTGGAGATCCAGGTGAATTATCAGCATCATTCTGTATTTCTCAGCAGAGTAATCAGTTGTATCAGGTGAAATATCATAAAAAGGAAAAGCTGGATCACTTCAAAGACTGTCAAGCCTTAAGGATGAAGTCAGGGACATTTGTGTTATTCCTTCTTTCCATGATAGCAATTAATTCTTGTAAAGTGTTGAGAAATCAAAAGTGGTTCTTGGTAAGAATGATCCAGCATTTAAAAAAAATCAGCTCAAGGATTTTAAAATTTCATAATAAAAAGTAATTTGAAAAATATGTCTGAAAAATTGTTGTCTGCCAATTGTAAATTAGATAGGAGTCAATATTTGAAAATTATATAATACAGAAATTGGTATATATATGCACATATATTTTACTTAATTAGAATGAACATGACACTGTATATGTATTTCCTCTCATTAGCATATTTATCTAGATGAAACCATTATACCATAGGAATTATTCTTGCACACACTTTTAGATTAGAAAAATGGTACAAAAAGTGATTTACCTAAATTCACAAGCATTAAGTATTGTTGGCTCAGTGATTCTACCAAGACTGATTGTGTGCAGAGATCAAGATCATAACTTGTATTTAATTTCAGCAAATCAAAAAGAAAAAAGAACAATATTATATATCTAATAAGCAATTATAGAGAGTTTTAATGCATCATTTACTGTGCTTTTCTACCCAATATGATTCAGTAAAAATGACAGGTCATATATTAAACCTTATGTGTATTAATATCAAACAGCAGACATTACTATGAATTTTCAGGTACATTTTAATATTTAATCAAATTTTGTCCAAAAATTATATTTTCAAAATATGTACATTTTTTGATGACTCTGAATACATCAGTTCTATATTTGTTTCTATAAATCTTAGCATTACCTAAATAAGGTCTACATGTTTATATGCATGTATATATGCATGCCCATTAATCATATCATCATCTTTTTTAGATAAACTAAAGGTTCTAACTATGAGATTAATACTTACCATATGTAAAAGTTGTTGAAAACCTTCTCCCAGTATTATCTGTCTAGAAATTTGTCAACCTCTAGTTTTCATTACAATAAAAATTTGTAAACCATTTATGAAGACTGATATTTCTGTCATATAGTATTTGTTTCCTCTGAGTTAACTTATGTTTAATTTTTAGTGCATGAATTTTTTTCCTGAGATCAAATAAATCAAAGGAAATTTTTATTCAGATTCTGGTCAAATAGCAAATTTATGAGGAATTATGTATCATGTGTATACCAGGAAGCTACTGTGAACAAGAACAGACCAAAATATCCCTTGTTTTTCACCCTGATAATGTCTAGTCACCTCTTACATTGAGGATTGCAGATAATGCAATATTTGGTGATCTCTGGGACTAATTTCCAAGGAAGATTGCTTGACATGATGCCAATTATAAAAGCTCAAGAAAAAATGCCGCTGTGTCAGGTTTGTAACAGAAGTTTTCTTTCCCCTTAGAAGCCACATAATGTTGAGCAGCATTTTTGGTATTTCTTTGTGATGTTCTAATTAATGCCTGTGTAAAAGAGTAGGTATTTCCATAGAAATGCTTAATCAACCTGTGGCTGAAAGGCCAGATCACTAATGACCAAGGATATAAAAGCATATTTTTTCCAAAAAAATAATTTAAAATTTAAAAGTTTGACACTATCATAGGATTGAACACTGTTCATTATACAAAAATTATTAAACAATAAAATTCAAAGAAAAACATGGAAATCATTGATAAATATTATTCTTTAGATTTATTTTTTCCAAGTATTTTCCTTTGTATGTATAAAGCTTCTTTATATTCATGCTTATATAGTTATATAATTTTATCACAACTGAATTTTCAGTCATTTCTATTTAATATTATTTATTAACTATTATACAACTTAACCAATGTTAAAAAACACACTTGAAAAATCCACAATTTTAAGAATTTTGCATTTACTGTGCAACATAAATAACTTCTTTTTTTCCCTCTTTTTATAAAAGACAGTTCCTCTTTTATATTTTCTTCTGTGGTTTTAAAAATAAGCATGCTTTAAATTTAAAAAGAAGCCTCTTATTTTGCTTCTATTCCTTGTATTATATAATGAAATAGAAAGTAATGCTACTTTCCCAACAGCAGCTGCTTTTGAAAGAGTAGTGTTATACATTGTTTATGTGTGCATGTAGGTTTTTTAAAATGTATTACACTCCATAATTCAGTACTCAAAGAATCAAATACTTACTTGGCTATATTCAGGAAATTGCCTATTTGTGGGCACTGAGTGAAGTAGAGGTTACAATAAAACATATTATTATACAGAAATAAGTGTGAAATTATGTAAGTGACAGTCAAAACATAGCACGGAGCTCCTCTTATGAATAACTTCTTTATAGGAGGGTGCACCAGTTGATGACTGGGCATTTTTGAGGCATTCCAAGGAAAACTTTTTTCTTCAGTCAGGTTAGTGAGTATCAACTAATTCATCAACACAGCAGATGTATTGTTTTATTCAGCCACAAAAATGTTTGTGCAACTTATATTATTATTTTAATGCATTGTCTTTTTTATATTATAATAAATTAGAAGAAAATAAAGTAAAATTCATTGCTGAGATGAGTAATTTTCCATTATTTTATTAATGGCCCAAAGCTTCCTTCCTCTGAACACAACTAGATGAAATCTTTAATCTCTTAAATCTTTCATTAAAATATGATAATGAAATCAATTTTCTTATAGAATAAGAAGCAACTGGTACAAGGACATGGTTTACATGGCAGAATTTCAGTAAACAAAATGATAGTATGAATCAAAGAAATTTCAAATTAATATATTACATATTTGATGAATTTTTGTATGTACAGTTATTCAATTCAAGAAAAATCCAATGATAATGAGAAATACTTATCTGCAGATGAAAAAGCCAGCATCAATATATTTCTCAATAGGTGACTTTGGGTTTTAGGATGTTCTTTGTCAATACCACCTCAATAGGGTTTGCTTACTCCTTGGAAATCACAGATGGAAATTTCTTCCAGTATTGACATCAATTTTTTAAAGCCATTAAGTATACTTTCAAATAATATAATAGAAAAAAAAAAAAAAGAATAATTTACAAAACTTTCTATGACTAATCTTTTTGGCTGATTCTTTATTGGTGGGTGTCTGGTATATGATTTCTAATACTAAAATTATATTACAGAATATCAAGAGTAAGAAACAAAATGGAGACTTAACTTATTTGACCTACATTTTAACAAAATAAAAACTTTATCCCAGACAATTATTCAATGTCATTATTTTTTAAAATTCTATTTATGCTTTTATTCTCTCCATTTTTTATGTTATTTTAAGCTCAAAGAATTTTGGCTCTATTGTAATTTAGTACTGTCATTCACATTTCTAGAATACAAAGGTCTAATTTTCTAATAGTACTAAATTGCACATTTGTGTTTATATGCTTATATTTACAGTTATACATTTTTACATCCTTTTATTCTCTTCATCTATTTCTTATAGACATCATATAGTTGTGTCTTACTTTTTGATAGAATTAATTATAGGAGCTTTAAATTGTAGTGTTTATGCAACTTAAAATTAAAATAATGATTTATGTATTATTTTCATTTCATGTCATAATGAAAAGAGGCAGGGCTGGTAATCGACTGGGTTCATTTGTATGGCATGGCAGAATTGACAGACACTGACCTAATCTAGAAAGGAAAATTGGCTTTATTTGCTGGTGGGAGACCTGATATGTACAATCTCAAGTCAGACTACCCATTAAGGGTTTTTTCACAGTGTTTATACTGGTTAAAACAAAAAAAGTTAATAATCAGGATGATATTTCTAAGAGGGTCTTGAAAATTAATTTTTTGCTTCATCAGTTATTCATAAAAAATACATGGTACCCTGAGTAAGGCAATCTTGGGGTGGGTGATAAGGATAGGAAGTTCCTGTAGATGCCAAGGCTCAGATAAGGGCAGATGTGAAGATACAGATTAGGACAGATGTGAGTAAAGATAAGAGAGAGGAAATGCATAGTTATACACTTTTGGTTGAGCTAAATCTGGCTAATGTTAAATCTCTAGCTCTGCTTGCCTCCTGACATGTGAGCAAGGTTATGTTGAATTTGTCTAACATTATAAGGTACAGTAAATCCCTTAACATTTAAGGTATACTGGGTTTTTCTAGTAGTACAATATAATGTTAAGATTCTGGTAATTTTCTCTGGGCTTCTTTTTGGGCAATGTATTATTTACTATTAAATTTTATTTCTTTGTTGGATTTTTTAAACTTACTTCTTTGCATTATATTGTTAATGTTTTCTCTGGGGATAGAATTTACATCCATAAATTATTTTATTGCTCTGAATATTATTATGATTGTTTCCAGGCAATGGAGATGGCAACATAAGACACTGGAGGATCTCTTCACTCACAGAATCTTTGAAGCCCTTTAATCAATGGCTTAACTTATATGCAAATTAAAAAGCTAGCATCAATATATTTTAGTTGTTCTTCAAAACTCCAGAAAACAATTAGGTGATTGCAGTAACTGGGTGAGACTAGAATCAAGAAATGTAACCTAAATCTCTTAGATCTCACTCTTTGCCTCAGATTGAGTTTACTTATAGGAGAGCTAAACTCTCAAGGGGAACATCAACCAACACAAAGCAAATTTCAAAAGACAGTACTAGGTGTTTTTTGCATTGATTTTTTTTTTTTATTTTGTTTTGTTTGGCTCATTGTAACACTCAGAGATATATTTGGCATTTAACAGCTGAGTACAATCTTAAGAAGGAGAAATCTCAGGGTCTAAACCCAATAGTTAAAATATTAAAATACTAAAATTTGCATTGTGAAACAAAACTTTACAAGACAAAGACACAAGAATCACGACCCATTCAAAGGAACAAGATAAAACATGACTAATCATCAAAGAAGAGAGAAAGGATTAGGAGGAGTATTCAAAAGATCTAATGGCAGAAAACTTTTCTAATTTAATGAAAGACATAAACACACATTCAAGAAGACCAGTAACTACAAATGGAATAAAATTGAGGAGAACCAAACCTGGACAGTAAAACTGTAGAATGAAATGACAAGGAAAGTCTTGTGAAAGCTGGAGGAGAAAAGTTCTTATAAGACTAAGGGCTGATTTTTCAGCAAAACTATAAGAAGCATGAAGGCAGGGGGATGACAAAATCAATTGCTCAAAGAAAACAATTTCAACAGAGAATTTTATGTCCCCTAAGAGAGTCTTAATAAGACATACCCATATTAAAAAAAAAAAAAAAAAAGCTGATCTGTTCACCACTGCTAGAACTGACCTACAAGCCATGCTACAGGGAATTTTTTCAAGTGGAAAAGAAAGGACACTAGAGAGTGGCTGAAAGCAGCATAAAGGAATAAAGAATTCTGGTGAAGGTTACCATACGGGTAATTATAAACCCTTATATAATTGTAATGGAGGCTTTTAAACAAGGTAACACTGATGGACATTCCTAAGGCCCATAAAACTTGCTTGGACAATACCCCAGACATGCATCCGGGCCTGACTGATCACGCCACCATAGAATGATCAAACCACCCCTAGTAAAGATTAAGCAAAACCCCCTTAACACCGATGCTAACCGCAAACATTAGCTTCTGCAATATTGCTTGCTTGCTTGCTCTGCTGGATATAGATAAAACAGATATGCGTTTAAAGTGTACGTTTGAAGCTGCCAATCACCCTCTCTGGGGTGAGAAAAAATGATGCTTTGTTTTAATTAACCAATCTGGTATCTTGGCACAAAAAAGTTGCTTAATCATGCTGACCCTGCTAAAATCCCCCATAAAAACCCACCACAGGAAGCCAGAGTTGCTTCTCTCCATACTGCTGGAGGGAGCCCAGGCCGGCCGGTCATAAAAGTTCCTCATTTAACCACATTGTCTGGGTGCTGAATTTCTTTCTGTAAGAAGTGTTCCACTTCAAAATATCATATTGTATTTTTTGTATATACTCTACTTTTATTTGAACAGGTTCTAAAAATCAAATGCTTGAAAAGTAATGGCTATTCTATGGCTTAGGCTATTTTATGTGTAAAGATATAATATATAAAAATTGCAACAAAAAAAGTGACAAGATGATAGGATATAGGAACAAATTTGGTATCAAATGAAATGAGATTTTTATAGATATTAAATCTTTGATTTAAGCCCAATGATAACCAAAAAGAAAACATCTGAAATATAAACAGAAGGAAATGAGAAGGGACTCAAAATACTATAATACAAAAAAAAGATATCACAATAGACATTAATGGAAGATTTAAGGGGCCAAAAAATATGAATAGCAAAAATGACAGAAGAAAATTCTACATTATGAGTAACTCCTTTAAATGTAAATAGACTCAATTCTACATATAAATGTAGAGATTGGACAGTGGTTAATACTATTTTATGCTTTTTAGAAGAAACTCAACTTAAATTCAAAAACACAGCTTGGTTGCAATTAATAGGGTAGAAAAATATCCCATGAAAATAGTAACCAAAAGAAAGCTAGAGTAGCTATTCTAAATACATAAAATAATCTTGAATTCCAAATCTGTAAACATGGATAAATGAGTACATTATATACAGATAAAGTTGTCACCTAGAAGAAAATAAAAATTACAAATATATACTCACATAAACAGCAGAAACCCACAATAATGAAACATATATTGACACTTTTGAAAGCAGAAATAGATGGTTCCCTAATCTGAGTAATAGACGTTAATAGACAACATTTAATAATGTTAAGAACATTTACATAGAAGATTAATAAAAAAATGGAGGACCAGAGTGATAGTATAAAAAATCTAGAGCTAAGATATATATATCTTATATCTCATATATAATATACATATATATATGATATATATATATATAAAATACTTCAGCCAATCAGATTAGAATACACATTCTTCTATAGTGCACTGGGGTCATTCTAAAAAATAGACCATATTTTACATCAGAAAAATAAAAGACTTAACAAATTTGAAATTATACAAGAAATCTTCTCTGACAACATTGAAATGATTCACGATATCAATATCAGAGGTATAACTGGAAAAGTCACTGATAAATGAAAATTAAAAGGTACAGTCTTAAACAATGTTAGAGAAAAATGGTGCTCACTGGGACGCAGAGACAGACTGTTTTAGGCCAAGAAGTTTATTGGGAAGCTCTCCTGACAGAAGGGGTCTGAAGAATCGACTTCAGCTTCCCCGCCAGCAGGGCGGGGGTCAATAGGCAGGGAAACCGAATACAGCCTGGGGGCAAATGGCCAGGGAGGAGTGGACTAGGAGGTCTTGGAATGTGGGTGGGGTTAGGGAGGTAATGATGGCCCTTGTCTGCTCTCTTTTGTTTATTTCTGGAAGGGGATGAGCTGCCCCTAGGCTATGGCTTATTCAATCAGTTAGGTGAGTTATGGCTGGAGGCTGCCTTTCCTCAATCTATGCCCTAGGGGCATTGATTCATGGTCCTATGAACTGTCATGGCAAACCTCCTAAGGGAGAACCTCTAACAAACAACAATAAGTTAAAGAAGAAATTACAAAGGCAATTAGGAAATATCTTGAGGTGAATAAAACAAAGAAAAAAACAAAACATAACAAATCTTAAAGATGCAGCAAAAGCAATGGTGAGAGAAAAATTTATAACACTGAATTCTTACAAGAAAAAGGGGAAATATCTAAAATAGGAGCTCTAACTTCACAATTTGAGGGAGAAGAATCAGAACATAATAAACCCAAAGAAAACAGTTGGAAGAAAATAACAAAGATTATAGTGGAGATAAATGAAGTAGAGATAAAAAACAATCAAGAAGATAAATGAAATAAAAAGTTGTTACTTTGTAAAGATCAACAATATCAACATAACATTAGCTAATCTGTCAAAAGCAATAAGTGAGAGGACAAAAATAACTAAAATCAGAAGTGAAAGGGGGGACATTAGTGTCAACCCCACAGAAATAAAATGGAATATAAGAAGATAGTATGATCGATGTGCCCCAACAAAATAGATAAACTAGATGGAATGGATAAATTCCTAGAAGCATGTAAAGTATCTATACTGACTCAATATGAAATAGAACATCTTTACTGATAGAGATGAAACCAGTAATCAAAATATCACAACGAAGAAAATCACAGGACCAGACAGGTTCACTGGTAAATTGCACCAACATTGGAAAAACAACAATCTCCACAAAATTGAATCAGACGAACACTTCTGTGGCAATTTGAGATTATTTTATAAATCACCAAAAGGGAAAGACTTTGTTTTTAAACTAACCATTTCTTATGGTTGGGATAGGATTTGATTGCATTAAATTTGTGGTGGCTTTGATTAGATTATTTGAGAAGATCCTTTTAGGGCTTTGGATTGGACTATGTCTGTGAGGTATGACTCAGGTTGAGACTCTGTCCCCTTTCTCGATGTGATATAAAAAGAAGTACATAGGGAGATAGACAGACAAGGACAAGGAAGTCGCCATATTTAATTCTGCCATGTGAGAGAGAACTAGAGGATTGCTTAAGCATGAAGGCCCTGAGACTAGATCAAGAGGAGATGATACCTGCTATATGCCTGATAGCTTACAGATGAGCTCACAGAGATAGAGAAGCAGCCAAGAATGATTTTTGAAGCATGGAAAGAGAATGGCATTTGCCTGGTTGCCCTCAGCTGACCTCAAATCTCAGGAGAGATTAGTGGCAATCTTTCTTCAACTTGTGGCAGCTGACTCTGGTGAGAAACCATCTGTGATGGTGCCCCAGTTTGGACTTTCCACAGCTTGGAAGGTAAGCTTTTCCCAAATAAATACTCTTTATAAGAGCCAACCTATTTCTTGCAGGAGTGGAATAGGAAGTTACAGCTTAATGTGTGCAATATTCATTTTTGAGCTAATGAAAATTTTGGGTAATGGGTGTGAGTGATGATGGTAGGATACTGTAAATTTAATTTATACCACTGAATTATACACTTGACATGTTAAAATAGGAAATTTTGAGTTTTATATATGTTACAACATAAGTTTTAAAAAATACATATTTTAAACAGGAATAACATTTTTCTTGTATTCTGTGTAGCATATTCCAGTTTATTTGCTTTAAAAGAGAAATGAGTATGCCAGATCAGTTCACCTTTGTATAATCTGCTTTTTAAATAGAACACAGGAAAGGTAGACACACTAAACGTGTTTGTTGTCTACCTAACTGAGAATGAATGTTAGAATGGAAGGATAAAATATTTAGTCTCCATTGAAAAAATTGGGGCAGTGCTTAAATCATAAATTAATATTATTTTAAATTTCACAAAGAAATGGTGACAACATGAATATTATTTTCTAAAATATTCACTCCTTTAAGGCAGAACACAATTTTCGCTTCTTCGTCTTGACATTTCTGATATTTAATATGGGCTTGGCACATTTCAGGCTCCCAAATAATATAAAGTAAAATAATGAAGTAAACAACAAATTGTGGAAAACAAAGAGGACTTTATCAAGATTGTTACTAACTTAAAGCTACTCAATAAAATGGCTTTAAATTCTTGAGGCTATGTTTTGTGGTCCAAATATTCACATGAAGACCATGTTGCTGCCACTTTTGTGATTTCCCTTAAATCAAATTTTCATGTGGCCAAAGACATAGTCTATACCAGGAGCTTTACAAGCTCAGTTGACAATAAATTCATCATATTTGTGATAATTTGTTTGTCTGTTTAACTTTCCTTAAACACTGTAAACATTTTGTTTTTAAAACTGCAGTTTTTACCCTTAACATTGTTGATGATTTCTATTACAGTTTAAACTCTCATCTGAAGTTTATAATTAATTTTCCAATAAATATTTTATACTTCTATGTTGTAAATATGCTATTTAAGAAAGTTACCTTGGACAAGCAGACAAGACTGATGACTTAGACTCTTTATTAGTGGATCTAATAGTTAATAGTCTTAGTGGATTCTGTAGTTTCAGATTCACAAAATTACACTTGGTAAAATATAGGAAAGACCTTTTTCACATACACATGCATTGATATAATAAATAAACATCAAATCTCTATCACCCACCTTTAACCAATTTTTATTATATATACTTTACTTATTAAAATAAATATATTATTACAAATAAGTCATGCTTTTATTGTCTCAAATCTCTCCTTTTCCATCTATAGGCAAACATTTATTTTCATGAATTTTTTTGTGTTTTCCAAAACTTTTCCATACTGCATTTACTATTATGTAATTGAATACATAAACTGGATATATAGAAAGACAAATGATATGTTTTTCCTAGTTATTAAGTTTTATAATTTGTTTTGGTTAATTTTTGAACTTTGGGTCATTTTTGGTTCTTTTTTTTCCCACTGAGCAGTAAATCTTTCAAATACACATCTGTTTCCTTTTTTTTCAATGATTCTTTTTATAAAATAAAAGTAGAAATCAAGTGGGCCTGTTAATTTGACCATTTCTAGGCCTTCTTTTCTTCCTCCCTCCCTCCCTCCCTTACTCCCTCCCTCCTTCCCTTCCTTCCTTCCTTCCTTCCTTTCTTTATTTTTCTTTCTCTTTCTTTTTTGTTTTTACTTTTAGCCAAATCCCTGTAGCCCAGGTCATCAACATTTGTGGAGTTTCAGTCCTCAAAGGGGTGACAGAGAACAAATGAAAGAGTTGTGTCAAATATTACAAACATAAGGAATACAAGCAAGAAAATCACTATAGTCACCCACATATATTAAAAGGATAATAAGAAAATGGTATAAAAATTTTATTTATTAAATTTGGTAATTTAGAGGAAATATACAATTCCATATATATTTAACATCAGAAGAAATGGACAATCTTTTTAGTCCGATTTCTCATAAAGAAATTGAATTTTTCCTTAAAAACCTCTTACATAATGAAAAATCTGAAATTGTTTTTAAATGTAAAAACCTCACCTTCCCCAAGACTGGAATATGGACAGAGTGCTGTGTGAAACCATTTCAACTCTGCAGAAGTGAACAACATCTTGGGAGATAGCAGAGAGACCACAAAACAGAAATCTGTATTCCAGGATTACCTCAAGGGAAAAAGCCATCCACAAAGCCAAGTCAGCTTATACCACAGTTTTACACAAGGACTATACTTTCCCCTTTGGTGGACCACTCTATATCTGAAGTCCTTTTTCACACCAACCATCCTAAATCTGAATAATACAGGTTGCCTCCCAAGTCCTATTACATCACCTAATAATTAACTCTTTCTATTATGGACATTTTTCTTTCAAAAACAGGACTATGCATGCATATTTTATAACATTTAGCAGCTGTCTTCAAAATTTTACTCTTTTCTCTAACAGATCTAATGAAGTCTGCTAGGAACATACCATTAAAAAAGTCCCTGGATATATTATTACTTTTTAAATAAATGAAGTTATATATTAATATTATGTATTTGAAACTCTGATAAGTGTAGTATAATTTTGTAGGAAAAAAGTAATATATAAAATGGTGATTAAGAATGTAAGCTTTAAAGTTAGCCTGACTATGTTCAAATTTGAGCTTGACTTCAACATGTTCTCTGACCATAAACATTCAATGAAAATATACTGTGCCCAAGTTTCAACATCTGTAAATTCAGCCATTGAAATGTGTTTATTGAAGCATTCTTGAAAGTGTTGGGGATAAATTATTGAAAAAAATTCTTGAGATTATTGAGGTGTCAATGAGGGAAAACTGAGAGTAAACAAAGGGCACTATCAAAAATATATACAATGTTAGATAAGGATAACTACTATGGAAAACAAATACAGCACTGATGAGGAATGGGCTGGTAGGATTTTTAAAAAGTTGGAATGGGATGGTCTTATGAACAAGACCATAAGAAAACACTGATGCAGTTATCTGGGGAAGGGGAATTTCAGGAAAAAGAAAAATTGGAAATATTCCAGGCATCATCAGATCTAATGTGAATAGGTCTGAAGCTGATAGACAAGGATGAGAAGGTCAATGTGGTGGCTCCAAAATGACTGTGGCAGACACAATTATAAATGTGGTGATTTCATATTTTGTCATGTTCATTCCAGTCTTATTTACTTGATCATTTTTTAAATAGCTCATTTTACAATACATATAATTTTGACATACCACCATGAACAAAATGATTTTGTCTAAAAACTTCAGACAACATCTTACAAAAAATATTTTATGCCCTGATATAAATAGGGAAAATAGAGGGACAATAATAAATAGTCTAGTGTTTTCACATTGCCCAAAGTTTTTATTGCATTTGTTTAATAACATCATAAATGCTTTTGAGAATATATTCTAAGAAAACAAGATAGTCTGAATTTAATTAAAGCATAAGCAATACTTGAAATTATTACTGTCTGTAAAATTAGAGAAACTGTTGATCATCATTGCAACAAAAACCAAAAGTAAAAATTGCCTAAATTTTAGAAATGTACATAAATGAATGAAAGGCCAACACAGTTCATGAAACAGGCCTGAAAATATCAAAGGTCTATAAATGTAAGAAAAGACACAGTGCATGGACAAGATGAGACATTAAAAAGTATAGTATTATAACGTAAATGTTTATTAAAGACAGATAAGTATAAATGAACCAGGGGAAATTGTAATACATGTAGATTCTAGACAATCTAGAGTACAGAACAAAAATAAATCTTAATACAGCAATTTATATGGCTATTACATATAAGTTAAAAACTTTTTAGGAATTCAGAATGTAAAGGATAATAAAACACATTTTATATTGGAATAATGTAATAAACACATGATGATCTTGTGAGAATTCATTTATATTTTAATCCTGTAAAAGAGTTTGAACTTTAATATTTCAAAAATCATTTAAGAAAATGAAGAAATATAATTTCACAATTAAAACATAAATATAAATTAAAAGAATACAAATCACTTGAAGGCAAAATAATACATATCTAACAACCATTGCTTAAATTTAAATCAAAATAATAAATAGAGGAACATGAATAAAACATAGTTTCTTAAATATACTTCAATGGAAGCAATATTAAAACTGCAATTCCAGATTATGTAGAGGTACTTTTAAAAGGAAATGTTAGTTAATGATTAAAATGTACAAGATTCTTATTAGGAATAATGGAAACGTTTTGGTAGATTATATATATATGTCTAAAACACCATGAACAAAGTTCTTAAAAATGACTAGCATATTTGTATTTTATTTAATAATTGAAAATACTTTCCAGATTTTCATCAATGTTCTCATACACTTTTTTAGTAACATAATTCTATCACTATATTTTACTTTGCTCTAAGAACAAATATGAAGTGCTCTTTATCCTTTAATAGCTGTTTGTTTCTTTATTAATAAGATTTGCCAAGAATACTTACAGAACTCCAGCAAAAATTTTCATAACAAAAGCTTTGGGGTATACAAAATTTTTTAAGTATATAAGCATTCTGATGATCATGGTCAAAATTTATTAGTACTACATTAAATTATTTCTATTTGTCAAATTATTTTATCTGTAAAATAACACTATGGTTGTAGAATTATTGTCTGGATTAGTTGAGTAAAGTAGATTTAAACTTTCAGTCATTTATTAAGGAATAAAAAGCCAAACAGCTGAAGAATCTGGAATCCAAACCCTATATTTTCTAGTCCAAAAAATATTCTTTAAGACTAATCTAAATTTCTTCCTTGCAGAATAAATTGAGTAATTTATCAAAGAGCTCTCCATAATAAAATTCTCTGAAATTGGAATATGCATGGGAATTTCTGTAATACAATTTGAAGAATAACAACTTTTTTTCTCTTTCACTTTAGTAGCCATTAAAATCACATATATTTAAACCACAGGATTAAACCATACTTAATGGCCTCCAATAACTATGTAGATTTCTGAAAACACATTCTTGGATATGTTCCAGAGAATGCATGAGCTAATAGAGGATGGCTCAACAGAAATGCAACCTATTAAAAGATGCTACTTTTTTAAAAAAGAAACCAAGTAAATACCAAAATAGAAAAGAAAAGAAAGATGCACTTAAATATTCAGCATTACCATCATGTCTATTCCTTGGAATCCTTCTTCTGCATGACTCTAATGAGAACAGTTTTCACCTCTTTGTTCCTAAGACCATAAATGTGTGGATTCAGCATGGGGATCACCATAGTATAAAACAGAGATGCCGCTTGTTTCCTGCCCAAGGAGTAGGGCTTCTTGGGTTTTAAATAAATAAAAATTGTAGTGCCATAATACATTGTGACTCCCAGGAGGTGGGAGGCACAAGTAGAGAAGGCTTTGTGCTTTCCTGAAGAGGAATTAATTTTCAGAATAGTAGATGAAATAGATATGTAGGAAAAAGAAATTGTGCTCAGAGATACCATTACATTTAAACTAGCAGAAGTCATTATCATGATTTCAGTGTCACCAGTGTCAGTGCAGGACAGGGTTAAAATTGGAGTTAAGTCAGAGTAAAAGTGACAGATTACATTGGAGCCACAGAAATGCAAACTGTTCATGAAAAGAAGTTTGACTAATGATTCAGTAAAAGTAATCATGTAGGACCCAGTGATGAAGGTGTGGCAGAGTCTCCTGGAAATAACAACCTGGTAGTGAAGAGGGTTGCCGATAGCTACATAGTGGTCATAGGCCATTGATGAAAAAAGGAAAAGTTCAGTAACAGATAAGAGAGAAAAAAAATCTGTTTGAAGCAGCCCATGAATGAAATATTCTTGTTGGAAGTCACTAAGTTCTTTAAAGTTTTAGGTGTGATGACCCTTGAGTAACTGAGGTTGAGGAAAGACAGGTGACTGAGGAATAAGTACATGGGGGTGTGAAGCTGAAGATCAAGGCAAATTATCAGTATCATTTCTGCATTTCCCAGCATGATAATCAGGTAAATCAGGAGAAATATCATAAAAAGGAACTGCTGAATCACTTCAGAGTTTGTCAAGCCAATAAAGATGAAGTCAGGCACATTTATGTTATTCCTTCTTTCCCTAACAGCAATCAAGTGTTATAAATTGTTTAGAAATTAAAGGTGATATTTTGGATGAATGACTTTCAAACTGTTTTTTTTTTTTTTAAAGAAATAATGGCATTTAAAGAAAAATTCAGCCTAATGATTCTGGAAAATCATAATAAATAGTTTGCAAAATATCTCTGAAAAAATCTTAGTTTGTCTGCCAAATACAAATGAAGTAAAAATCAACATTTGGAAATTATATAATAGACTAGTATATTTATGTGTACCTATATATTGCATAATTTTAATGAACATGACACTGCTATAAATACTTCTCTTCATTAGCACATTTATCCAGATAAAAATATTATACCATATATATTGCTATTATACACATATTTAGATCAAAAAAGTTCAAAAAAAGTTACATTCCTTACCCAGAATCATTGTTCACCAAGTGATTATACCAATTTTGATTTTGTTCAGAGATCAAGTACATAACATTCTATACTTACTTTAATTTTAGCAAATAAAAAAAAATATGCTACGTATCTAATAAACAAAGATAGAGAATTTTAATACACTATTTACTCCTCTTTTCTATCCAATATTATTTTGTACAAATGACAGATCAGAAATTAAAATCTTATGTGTATTAATATTAGAGAGAAGTTAATACTATTAATTTCCAGATGTGTTTAACAGATTATTTAATCAAATGTCTTCCAAAAATTATATTTTCAAAATATGTACTTTGCTTGATTATATGAATCCATCAGATCTATATTTCTTGTGTTATAAATTCTAGCATTACCTAGATAAGGCCTCCATATTCTGTATATATATATATGCATATCCTTCTAATAATATCTCCATTTTTTTAGATAATCTAAAATGCTCTAACTTTGTATTTGATATTTACCATAAGCCTAATTTGTTTAAAAACTTTGTCCAGCATTATCTGTCTAGAAATTTGTTAACCTCTAGTTTTTCTCACATTGAAAATATGTAAACCATTTAAGGAGCCCTTAATTTCTGTAATGTAGCATTTGTTTCCATTGAGACAACTTATGTTTAAATTTTAGTGCATGATTATTTTCTGAAGTAAAATAAATCAATCAAAAATTTTGTTCAGTTCTGATCATATAGAAAGTTCACCTGGAATTTATGTAGTGCAAGTATAACAGGAGCTACTTCTGTGAACACGAACAGAGCAGAGTATCCTTTGCCTTTGGCCACGGTAATGCCAAGAAACCTCTTATATTGAGGATGGCAGATAATGCAACATTTGGTCATCTCTGGGACTAATTTCCAGGAAAGATTGCTTGACATAATGCCAAGGATAACTGTTCAAGGACAATTGTAACTGTGTTAGATTTTTAACAGAAATTTGCCTACCCCTTAGAAGCCACATAATGTTAAGCAGCATTTTTGGTATTCCTTTGTGATGTACTTATTTATGGCTGGGTAGAAGAGTAGGTATTTCTAGAGAAATGCTTAATCAATCTGTGATGAAAGGCCATATCATTAAAGATCAGGGATGCAACAACATATTTTTCAAAATGAAATAATTTTATATTTAAAACTGTAACAATATCATAGCAATGACTATGATTCCTTATACAGAAACTATTAAACAAGGATATTTTAAAAAAAGGAAATCATTTGTAAATGTTGCTCTTCTTTAGATGTGTTTTCTTCCAAGTATTTTTCTTTATGCATAAAAAGCTTTATATTTATGCTTATGTATTTATATGGATTTTATCACAGCTGAATCTTTAGTCATTTTTAATTAATATATTAATTTAAATGTTTATTATACACCTTGACTTACATTAAAGAAAACAGTTGGAAAATCCACAATTTCAAGAATTTTGCATTAAATGGTTCAATGTAACTAACTTCTTTCTAGGAATGTGCACCAGCTGATGAATGGACATTTTTGAGATAGGCATCAAAAGGAGTACATAGTGGTTTCTTCATTCAAGTTTGGGATTATCAACTAATTCATCAACATAGCAGAGGTATTGTATTCAGCAGGAACAAAGTTTGTGCAATCACTTTTATTATTTTAGTGTATTTACTTTTGTTATACTAAAGGAAATAGGAAAGAATAAAGTAAAAGTCATTGCTGAGATAAGTAAAGTTTTAATTATTTTACTAATGGCCCAAAGCTTACCTCCTGCATAAAACTACATGAAATCCATTATTGTGGATCTTTCATTAATTAATGGCAATGAAATCAATTTTCATGTAGATTTAGAAGCAACTGGTAGAAGAAAACTCTTCATATGGCAGAATTTCAAGGGACATATGATGGTTTGGATCAAAAATTGCAAAATTATATATTACATATTTAATGAACTTTTTATTACAAATTGTTTATTTTTTCATTTAAAATTTTTACAATTTTTGATACATATTAATAAAGCATAAATCCATCCAAAGAGTACAATTAAAGGTATTTGGTGTAATCACGTTTGTGCATTCATCACCCCAATAACTCCCAAGCAGTTTCATTATTCCAGTAATAATAACAAAAAGCAAACAAACAAAACTCATCACCGCTCAATCTCTCCATGCCTGGGCTGCTGTATATAGCTGCTATACTTTTTCATTCTCTCTAGTATATTTACACTTATATTTTGTAAAAACAGTCTTATATATACAATATCAGCCATATTTGTGTTTTACATGAGTTTTTACTATCTTAGAGACCCAAGTAATGGTTTTCACCTTTCCTTCTAGTACTATACATGACCTTAGACTTTCCCTTTCATCCACTGTCATACCCATACAATAATACTGCTAGTTACAAACACCATGAAATGCTTTAGCCATTTCTATTCATTTCCAAAGTTTTACAAACAACTTTTTTACCAATTCTGTATCGATTAATTAAGCCTTGGCTTTCCATTCTTTACCCGCCCTCTGGTGACCTATATTCTAATTATTATCTCCACAAATTTAAACAATATATTTTGCTCACAATAGCACAATCATACAGTATTTGTCCTTTTGTGTCTGGCTTGCCTCACTCAACATAATGTCCTCCAGGGTCATCCATGTTGTCATATGTTTCATGAACTCATTTCTTCTTACTGATGCATAATATTCCATCATGTGTATACTCCACAATTTGTTTATGCATTCATCAGTTGATGTACACCTGGGTTGTTTCCAACATTTAGCTATTGTGAATAACACTGCTATGAACATTGGTGTGTAGATATCTCTTTGTTTCACTCTCTCAGTTCTTCTGGGTATATACCTAGCAATTTTATTGCCAGGTCCCATGGAAAGTTTATATTCAACTTTATTAGGAGCTACTGAAAAATCCTCCTTAGTGGCTCTACCATTCTACATTCCCATGAAAAGTAAATAAGTGTTCCTATCTCTCCACATTCTCTCCACCATTTACAGTTTTCTGATTTTTTAATAGCAGCCAGTCTAATAGGTGTGAAATGATATCTTATTGTAGTTTTGATGTGCATTTCCCTAATCACTAGTGATGTTGTACATTTTTTCATGTATTTCTTCATCATTTGTATTTCTTCTTTTGGACAGTTGCCTTTTCAAGTCTTTTGCCCATTTTTTAATCAGATAATTTGTCTTTTTTTATTCATGAGATATATGATCTCTTTATATGGCATGGATATTAAACCCTTATCAGATATCTGATTGCCAAATATTTTCTTCCATTGAGTCTGCTGCCTTTCACTCTTTTGACAATCCTTTGAGGTCCAAAAGTGTTGAATTTTGAAAAGGTCCCATTTATCTAATTTTCCTTTTCTTGCTCATGCTTTGGTAGGCAGTTTAAGAAACTACCACCTACCACAAGATCATGAAGATGTTTTCCTACATTTTCTTCTAGGAATTTTATGGTTGTTGTCTTATATTTAAATCCTTGATCTATTTTGAATTAATTTTTGCTGAACTCATCTATTAGTTTTAGTAAGTTTGTTGTGGATTTTCCAGGAGATTCTCGATATACGATCATATCATCAGTGAATAGTGAAAGTTTTATTTCTTCTTTTCCTATTTGGGTGCCTTTTATTTCTTTATCTAGTTTAATTGCTATAGTTAGAACCTCTAGCACAATATTGAATAACAATAGTGAAAGTGGGCATCCTTGTATTGTTCCTGATCTCGGCAGGAAAGGTTTCAGTCTATCATCGTTGAGTACTATAGTAGCTGTAGTTTTTTCATATATGCACTTTATCATATTGAGAAAGCTTCCTTCTATTCCTATCTTTTGGAGTATTTTTATCAAGAAAGGGTGCTGCATTTTTTCAAATGCCTTTTCTGCATCAATCAAAAGGATTATGTGATTTCCTTCTTAAATTTATCAGTGTGCTTTATTGCACTAATTAATTTTCTTGTATTGAACAACACTTGCATACCTAGGATAAAATTCACTTGATCATGGTGTATAATTCTTTTAATGTGCTTTTAGATTCTGTTTTTGAGTATTTTGTTGAGGATATTTGCATCTATCTTCATTAGAGATATCTGTCTGTAATTTTCTTTCTTTCTTTTTTTTTTTGGTAGTATCTTTTTCTGGTTTTGATATTAGGGTGATGTTGGCTTCATAGAATGAGATCAGTATCATTCTTTCCTGTGCAGTTTTTTGGAAGAGAAAGATTGGCATTAGATCATCTTTGAATGATTGCTTAAATTCACCTGTGAAGATCTGGTCCCAGGATTTTCATCATTGGGAGGTTTGGAATGACTGTTTCAATCCCTTCACTCACATTTGTATTTTTGAGGTCTTCTGCTTCTTCTAGGGTCATAATAGGTGGTTTGTTTGTTTTTTAGAAATTTGTTGACCTCTACATTTTCTAGTTTTTTGGAGTACAGTTGTTCATAATATCCTTTTATGATCTCTATTATTTTTCAGGGTCAGTTTTAATGCCACCCCTCTCATTTCTGATTTTATTAGCATCTTTTCTCATTTTTTATTTGTCAGTCTATCTAAGGGTTTGTTGATTATGTTGAGCTTCTCAAGGAACCAACTGTTCGTTTTCTTGATTCTCTCTATTGTTTTTTTGTTCTCAATCTTACTTATTTCTGCTCTGATAATTACTATTTCTTTCCATTGGCTTGATTTAGGATTAGTCTGCTGTTCTTTTTCTAGTTCCTCCAGGTATGCAGTTAGATCTTCAATTTTAGCTCTTTATTCTTTTTTAATGTAAGCATTGGGGGCTATAAATTTCTCTCTCAACACTGCCTTTGCAGTGTCCCATAGGTTTTGGATTGTTGTGTTCTCATTTTCCTTCATTTCAAGATATATGCCAAATTCAATTGTAGTTTCTTCTTTGATCCACTGATTATTTAAGAATGTGTTATTTAATCTCCACATATTTATGAATTTTCTCTTTTCCATCCATTACTGTTTTTCAGCTTCATTCCATTATGATAAGAGAAAATATTTCATATAATTTCACTCCTTTTAAATTTATTGAGATTTTTCTTGTGACCTAACATATGGTCTCTCTACAGAAAGAACCATGAACTCTTGAAAAGAAAGCATATCCTGCTTTTTTGGGGTGCAATACTCTAGAGATGTCTGTTAGACCTTGTAGCAGTTTGATATGTTTTATGAATTCAAAAAATAGGTTTTGGATTGTTTATTAACTAGTTTTTTCCTCTGAGCATATTAGATTATATTGGATTCAGAGGTTTCACTTTTAATTGATTAAATAATGGTTAAGGCTTTGATTGGGCCATATCAGTAGGACATTGAGACCCCACCTCTTGGTTGGCAGGGACTCAAAGAAAAACCTCACAGCAGAGAAGGAAGGTTGGAGTTTTGATGCAGAGCCTGGGAAAGTAAAGACACAGAGAAGGAGGATGCAAGGGAGTTTTGATTCTGGAGCCCAGAAAGCAAAGATTAAGAGAAGCAAATACTTGAAGAAAAAAAGAAAGTCTCCATTAGACCTGGCAAAGACCCTGGGAAGGGAGACAAGCTGTTTGCCTGATAGTTTGCAGCTGCAGAGATGAGAACCCTGAGCAGCTAAGCCCAAAGAAAAATGAGCTCTGGGAGAGGAACAAAACTTATGCCAGCCCACAGCTTATAAGGGAATAAGCTAGGACCACAGAGCCTTCAGAGGAAAAGACAGGCTGAACTTTTGCAGACATCGCCCACCACCTTGTGTCAACACATGACAACAGTCTTTGGTGAGGGAAGTAACTTATGCTTTATGGCCTGAATGCTGTGAAGATCTGCCCAAACTGGACGCCCTTTGTAGGACCCAGTGGAGTTCTAGTGTTTTCCATCAGCACTCCATTAGCTGACTAATACAGAATTTGGTACCAGAGAGTGGGGAATTACCAAAATTCTGGAAGAGTTTTATAAATGGGTAAGGGGTATTTTTTGGAGGAATTGGGAGATGCTTGTTAAAAAAGACCTACAGTGCTTTGAAGAGACTATAAATAGTAATATGGACTCTAAAGAGACTTTTTATAAGGTCTTAGAAGTAAATGTTGAAACCATTATTGAAAAATGGAGGAAAGGATATCTGTGTCTTAAAGTTGCAGAAAGCTTAGCAAGATTAACTCCTGATATTATATGGAAGGCAAAATTTGAACATGGTGAGCCTGAGCATTTAGCTGAAGAACTTTCCAAAGTAACCTCAGAGAATGCAACTTGGCTTCTCCTTGTAGATTATAGCAAAATGCTAGATGAGTGAGATAAGCTGAGGACCGAATTGTTGGGCATAAAGAAACTAGAAACTGATTCCATAATTTCCAAGCCTCTGGAAATCAAGCTCCCAGACAATATTGCCCAATTTGATGACTTAGCTAAATAGGAATTTGTAGAGCAGTATTGAAAATGCACTTATCTAGGAAAGACTTGTGAAAAGTCTTACTGTCTGATGGCTTCAACCCCTACTTCCTGCATGCTAAACCAACAAACTTTTTGAGAGAACTGTATGAAAAAAACCACTGTCAGCTTGGACAAAAAAGGACATTGATGGGAGAGATGGAAGGGGAAACAGGTTTAAGAGGAAAACCATGGAAACTGAGAGCTGGAGTTAAGACATCACCTTCGGCCAAGAGAGGAATCCCATCCATGTATACAGAGAGGGTGAGTTTGCCCTGACAGTTGACAAGGGTGGGTGTTCCCACCTGATTTTCAGGGATTGTTTTGCTACCCAAGGGTACAGAGAGGTTGGAGCACATTCCTCAAGGATTAGGGTAAAATCAGCACCCCATATATCTGAAAGGGGTGCACCTCTTTTCCATGGATTAGGGAAGGCCAGGTTGCCAACTTGTTGCTGTGAGAATGTGGGCTTGTATGTCAAAGATTAGAGAGGATATTGTCTTCACTTCACTCTAGTAGGGGGTTTAAGACTCTAACTCAAAGACTGAGTAAAGAGTGGCAGTCACTCCAATGCTCTTGGAGGGTTAGGTCTGGAGTGTGGTCAACACCCAGATGCTTGATGAGGGGGGAACCAAGAAAATAGTCATTGACCAAGCCTGTGGAAAGGGTGGGTCCTCATGAGGCTTCAGGGAGAAGAAACTATTGTCTTAAGAATGACTCTCAGACTTTGAAAGTGAATGGAGCATGCCCTGCAGGTTTAGTGAATTGTAGAAGACCCATGACTCATGTTTCCCTCCCATTTTCTCCTTATAGTAATGAAAATATTTATCCTTTGTCTGTCAAGTTGTGTAGTGGAAGCTGATAAATGGTTTTGTAAGATTCAAAGGTCTACAGCCAGATGACACTTTGCTCCAAGATAAACTGTATTTCCTTAATCTGATCATAATATTATTTTACTCAGCAATGTTACTGATTTAGGCTTTATGAATATTATATTTCTTTTTGGAATTCAGAGTGTGAAGTGTAGCAGTTTAATATTATTTATGAATTCCAAAAATAGATATTGGATTATGTTTGTGAACTGGTCCTTTCCTCTGAGTATACTATATTATATTGGATTCAAAAGTATCACTTTTAATAGATTAAATAATGATTAAGGCTTTGATTGGTCCACATTAGTAGGATGTTGAGTCCCCACCCCCTTCATGGGCAGGAACTCACAGAGAAACTGCATGAGAGAGAAGGGAGGTTAGAGTTTTGATGCAGAGCCTGGAGAAGTATTCATGGAGAAGGAGGATGCAAGGGAGATTTTTCCTGGAGCCTGGGAAGTAAACAAAAAGAAGCAGATATGTGAGGAAACAGAGAAGACTCCATTTGACATGGCAAAGTCCCTGGGAAGAGAGATGAGCTGCCCACCTGATGGTTTGCAGCTGCAGAGACCAGAGCCCTGAGCAGCTGAGCCTGGAGAGAATTAAGCCCCAGGGGAGGGACAAGAATTATGCCAGTCTACAGCTGATATTGAAAGAAGCTGGGACCATAGAGCCTTCAGAGCAGGAGGGAGGCTGAACCCTTGCACACATTGCCTGCCAACATTTGTCAACATGTGGCAATAGATTTTGGTGAGGGAAGTAACTTATGCTTTGTGACCTGGTAGCTGTGAGCTTCTGCTCCAAGAGATTGCACTTTGTAGGACCCAATGGAGTTCTGGTGTTTTGCATCAGCACCCCTTGGGCTGACTAATACAAGCCTAGTTCTTTTTTTATATTATTAAAGTACTCTGTTTATTTATCTGCTGTCCAATTGTTCTATTCAACAATAAGAGTGATGTATTGAATTCTCCAAGTATTTCTGTAGAAACATCTATTTCTCCCTTCCATTTTGCCAGTGTTTACCTCATGTATCTTGGGACATTCATGTTAGGTGCATAAATAATTAGTATAGTTATTTCTTCTTGATGAGTTGCCCCTTTTATTTATATTTTTAATACACTTAAAATACTTTAGATTATATAAATTATACATAAAAAATATAGGGAATTCTCATATGCCAAACTCCCTACCTTAACACACTTTCCCACATAAACAACATCCTTCATTAGTGTGGTACATGTCACAATGATGAACACATATTAGACCATTGCCACTAAGTGTGGATCATAGTTTACATTATATTTTATACTCTGTCCTGCACAATTTTGTAAGTTATGAAAAAATAAATAATGTCCTGTATACATCATTGCAACGTCATTCAGTACAATTTAATTGTCCTAAAAATGCTCCCATATTACACCTTTCTTTCCCTCTGCCTCCCCTCAGAACCTCTGGTGGCCACTGCCTCCATATGAATATTAAAAGTTCTTCCATTGCTATAATAACAATAAGTCTATAGTAGAATATCAGTAAGTCTACTCTAGTCCATTGTTCATTCCCCAATCCTGAGGATACTGTGTTGGTAATGCCCACTCTGTCTCTAATTGAAAGGGGGCTTAGATCCCATGGGGCAGATGGATGGGGCTATCTCACTTGCAGTTGCAGACTCTCTCTATTCCTTGGAATGGAGTAGCCCATCATCATCTCCTTGTTAGTTATCCTGGGTGAGTCCAATGAGCTGGAGAGTAGTTGGTGCAACTCTTTTGAGATTCAGGGTCCAACTCTCATATGGACAGCCCAAAGATTTAGGTCTCCTGGACATACAGCTATCAACTCTAGTACTAACTATAGGTTCAAATAGAAGGGGCAGAAGGGTCATGTGTAGGGAAACCACAACTGAGTCCAAGTCTGCCACACTGGGGAGCATAAATCCCCAAGTAGGGCCCACTGGCAAGCCACTAAACTCCTGAGCTGTCTGCCCTGCCTATAGTTTCTGGATGTCTCCAGAGCCCTGAGAAGAACTGCTACTTGAGGCAATATTTACTGTGGCAGTCAATGAGATCTTACTGAAACGTGCATAAGCCTAACTGCTGGAAATGACATCCCAACTCACTTTGAAATCTCTTAGCCATAAAAACTCATTTATATTTACCCTTTCCTAACTTGGTCAAGGTCTTTTTCAAGGTGCATTGCTAGTTAGCACTTGGTAATAATCACTCAGTGCCAGGGAAGCTCATTCCCAAGAATCATGTCCCATGCCAGGGGAAAGGTAGTGCATTTATATGCTGAGTTTGGCTTAGAGAAAGGGCACATTTGAGCAACAAGAGGCAACTCTTAGTCAACATATAATACTAGGCTAAGATTCAATTTCATAAGAAAAGTTTCATAAGAACAGTCATCAATATCAAGGACCTGTCAAATTACCATTTTTATTAATATATAATGACCTTCTTCATACCTCTTAACAGTTTTGTATTTGAAATTTATTTTGTCTGATATTAGAATCAGTACTCTGGCTTTTTTTGGTTACTATTTTCATGGAATACCATTTTTGAAATTTCAGTTTTAACCTGGTTGTGACCTTATGTCTAAGGTGGGTCTCTTGCAGACAACAAATAAATGACTAATGGTTTTTTTTATCCATTCTATCAATCTATGTCTTTTGATTGGGGTGTTCAATCCATTAACATTCAATTTTATTACTGTAAAGGCATTACTTTTTTTATCCATTTTGTCCTTTGGCACTCTGTTTTCAAATTGTTCTGTTCTCCTCCTTACCCTTTAATTTACCTTTCCTAATAATCTTTATTTGTAAACTCTTCTCTGACTTTCTCACCCCTGTGTTTTTTCCTTTCAGACTGCAGCACTCCTTTAGTATCCCTTGTAATTCTGGTCTTTTGATAACATATTTAATCATTTGTTTGTTTGTGAAGACTTTGAATTCACTGTCATTATTGAAGGACAGTTTTGCCAGATACAGTATTCTTGGCTGGCAGTTTTACTTTTTCACTACCTTAAATACATCATACCACTTTCTTCTCACTTGCATTGTTTCAGATGAGAGGTCGGCAATAATCTTATTTTGTTTCCTTTGTATGTGATGCCTTGTTTTCTCTTGCTGCTTTCAGAGTCCTCTCTTTATCTCTGATATTTGTCATTCAAAATAATTGTTGTCTAAAGGTAGGTCTATTTGTATTTATTCTGTTTTGGGGTACATTGTCCTTCATGATATTTATGTTTTTCATAAGTGTTGGAAGTTTTCAATCATTATTTCCTCAAATATTCTTTCTGTGTCTTTTCCATTCTCTTCTCCTTCTGGGAAACCAATAATGTGGATATTTGTGCATTTTGCCTTGTCCTTATATTCCCTCAAACTCCATTCCAGTTTTTCCATTCTCCTCTCTTTCAATTCTCCTCTCTTTTCCAGATCAGATGTTCTGTCTTCTAAATCACTAATTCTGTCTTCAAGCAATTCAAATCTTCTTTTATGTGCTCTAATATATTTTATTCTCATCTGTCATGTCTTTCATGCCCATAAGGTCTGGTACTTTTCTTTGCAGGCCTTCATATTTTTCTTTATGCCCTCCCAGTGTCTTAATATACTTTATTTCTTTATTCATATTTTCTTTAAATTCTTTGAAGTGATTTAGGAAGGTTGTGTGATTATTACTGATTAGTTGTCGTTAATATTGTATCTCTTCAGGATATTTGGTTAGTTCTTTCTGCTGGGCCATCTCTTCCTGTTTCCTAATAAGACCTGGAATTTTTTGTAGATGTCGAGGTGTCTACATATGTTGGTGAATTTTCTCTGATGGCCAATTTCTCTCTTGTTTATTTTTTTTCCATAGCTCTTCTTTGATATTTGTTTCAAGTTATTCTAAGTCTTTAAATTGCTCCACTTAAGTTATCAAAATCAGGCCAGGGACTCACTAGTGGGGTGCAGATATTCTCCCAGAGGTAGGATACAGAGATTGCTTAGAACAATTTTTGTCCATGCAATTTCCAGACCAACCATCAGATAGTGCCTATCAGTGTACCTTTCTGTGTAAATGTTTCAGGCTCAGCTTTCCTCTGTTCCTGAGTTGAATTTTCAGATTAGAGATTCAAAGTAGGCTCTGGTGACTGAATTCAATGAAAAAAAAAAAACACCCTGACCCCTCCTCCCTTTTCCAGTGAAACAACTGACAGAGATTAAGATGTCTGTTCCCCTCTCAGTTGGGTCCACTAAGTCAGGGGTTTTATCTAAGCTTAAAATCCTAGGAAGGGGAGGGAAGCCTTTTTCCACCAGCACGGGGATTTTGTAACTCACATTTGTTGTTTTGACTTCTTCGTCTCTCTGTTCCTCACCCTCCTGGGAGATGTATAGCACTTTTCTGACCTGCTGAACCTCAAAGTAAGTCCCTCAGGCATCTTTGGCTCTTTCGCCACTGTTTTTGTGAGAGCCTTCAGCTATGCTTTTAGTCCATCACCATCTTCCCACAATCCTAACTTTGATGAACATTTTAATGTACAATTCTTCAATTCATCAAAAATTTGTTGATAATGTGAAATGCTTATTTGCACTTTAAAAGACCAGCATCAAGTTATTTCACAATAAGTGATATTTAAAATGCCATATATCAATACCCCTTCAATAGGGTCTGCTCAGTCCTTGAAAATCACTATGAGGGAGTTTTTCTTTCAGTATTCATATCAAATTTTTATAGACATTAAGTGTACTTTCAAATAATTTAAGTAATAAAGAAATAATAATTCACAAAACTTTTAATGACTAATCATCTTTTCTGAATCTTTATTGGTGGAATTCCAATATATGATCTCTAATAGTAAAGCTACATTGGCAGAAAATTAAGAGAAAGAATCAAAGAGGATACCTGACCTACATTTCAATAAAATTAGAATTATTACAATTATTCAATGTCATTTAAAAAAAATCTATTTATGCTTTTAATTCTCTCAATTTTTTATGTGTTTTGAAGCTCTGTTAAGTAATTTGGCTCTACTGTTATTTTACAATCTCACTTACATTTCTGGAACAAAAAGATCTAATTTTCTAATAGTAATACTTTACACATCAGTATTTATATGCTTATATTTATATGTATACATTTTTACATCCTTTTACAAGTTATCTATTTCTTGTAGATATCATAAAGTTGCATCTTACTTTTTAATAGAATTAAATTACAGTGTCTTTAATTGGAGTGTTTTTGGGTGGTCCTTGCCTTTTTTTTCCTTTGGTATGAAAGAATTGAAAAAACATGGAACAAGGCTAGGATATAAAGTGACTGTATTTATTGGTGGGAGGCCTGAGATGTACAATTTCAAATCATACTCTTCTTTAAGGGTTTTTCTCATAGCCTGTATACTGGTTGAAACAAAAAAGTTAATAATCAGGATGGCATTTCTAAGAAGGGTATAGAAAATCAGTTTTTTGCTTCATCATTAAATCTAAAAATATACCTGATACCCTGGATGGAGCAATCTTGGGTTGGCTGATAAGGATGGGAGGGTGGTATGGATGTCAAGATACTGTTAAGGAAAGATGGGAAGAGATAAGGACTGATGTGAGAAAAGACAGGAGCAGGAAGTGCATAGTTTCACATTTTTGGTGGAGCTAAATCTGGTTAATGTTAAATTTCTAGCTCTGCCTGCCTCCTTATATGTAAGCAAGAGTTATTTTGAATTTCTCTATCCTGTTTTGTTCTAGTTCCATAATCTAATGTTAAAATTCTGATAATTCTCTCCAGACTTCTTTTTGGTTAATATAATATTTAATCATAAATTTTATTTCTCTCAGATTTTTTAAACATATTTCATTGCATTATATTGTTAATGGGGATAAAATTTCACTGGGGATAAAATTTGCATCCATAAATTATTTTATTGCTCTTAATATTATTATTATTGCTTCTAGGCAAGAAGATGGCAGCATAAGACACGTGAGGTGTCTGTTCACCCAGAGTCTTTGAAACACTACAATGAAGGGATAAACTATCTTCCTCAAAACTTTAGAAAACAGTTCATTGATTTCAGTAACAGGATCTTCCTGAATCAAGAAATGAAATCTAAAACTATTAGATTTCACATTTTTGCCTCAGGCTGCTTTTCTTTATAGGAGAGATAAATTCTCAGGAGACATCAGCCAACACAGAGCAAATTTCAAAAGATAATAAATGAAGTTTTTGCATTGATTAGTTTTTTTGTTTTTTTAGTTCCTGATACTGAATGATATATTTGGCATATAAATAGCTGGATACAATCTTAAACAACAGTCATTTTAGGGACTAAATCCCATAGTTAAACCATTAAAATATTAAAGTGTACATTGTGAAGCAAAAATTTGCAAGGCAAAGAAACAAGAATCATGGCCCATTTAAAAGAGCAAGGTAAAATATCAGAAATCTTCCAAGAAGACCAGATTTTGGATATACAGAAGGAAAAAAGAGTGAAATTGAAAACAGCACCATTAAAATTACTCAGGTTGAAGAACAGAAAGAAAAAATGAACAGAGTCTTAGAGACATTTAGGACATCCTCAAGAATACCAATATAATCATAATAAGAGTCTGAAACAAGAGAAAGGAATAAGAAGAATAGTCAAAGAACTAATGGCAGAAAACTTCTCAAAATTAACAAAAGACATAAAAACACATTCAAGACCAGAAACAACCAATGGGATATACTTGAGAAGAATCCTGCCCAGACAGTACAACTATAGCATGAAATGAGAAGGAGAGTCTTCTGAAAGCCAGAAGAGAAAAGTAGCAGGTTACATATGAGGCAGTCCTTATAAGACTAAGCGATGATTTATCAGCAAAACCATGGATACATGAAGGCTGAGGGATGAAATAATTAAGTCCTGAAAAAAAAAAAACAATTCAACAGAAAATTTTACATCCAGTAATAATGTTTTAAACATGAGGTAGAGCTTAAGACATTCCAAGATAAACAAAAGCTGATGCTGATCATGACTGCTACACATGCCCTACAAGCCATCCTACAGGGAGTTTTTCAGATGTAAAGGAAAGGACACTAGAGAGTAGATCAAAGCAGCATAAAGGAATAAAGAATTCTAGTAAAAATAACTATATGGGTAATTATAAACCCTCATATAATATTGTATTGTATTTTTTGTATGTGCTCGACTTTTATTTAAACAGGTTCTAAAAATCACATGCTTGAAAAGTAATGGCAAGTCTATTGCTTAAGCTATTTAATTTGTAATGTTATAACTCATAACAAGTGCAACAACAAAAAAGTGATGGATGGTGGAGTATAGGAACAAATTTGGTATCAAATCAAATGTGATTTTTATAGATTTTAGATCTTTGATGTAAGCCCAATGATAACCAAAAAGAAAATATCTGATGAATAGACAGAAGGAAATGAGAAGGGACTCAATATACTACAAAAAATGTAAAAACGATATCACAATAGATATTAAAAGATGATGAAAGGGGCAAAAAATGTATAAAACAATGTGCAAAAGCAAAAGTGACAGAAGAAAATTCTGCATTTTCTGTACCTCCTTTAAATGGAAATGGACTAAACTGTGCATGTAAATGCAGAGATTAGACAATTATTAAAATTATATGCTTTTTACAATAAACTCTAATTCAAAGACACAACTTGGTTGAAATTCAAAGGGTGGAAAAATATTCCATGTAAACAATAAGCAAAAGAAAACTAGAGTAGCTATGTTAATAAATCAAATAGTTTTGAAATCCAAAACTGTTAAAAGGGACAAATGAGTACAATTATATATGGATCAAATGTCACCAATAAGAAGACATAAGAATTATAAATATATATGTACTGAAACAAAAGAAACCCACAATAATGAAATATATATTGACACTTTAGAAAGCAGAAATACATGGTTCCATGATCTAGTAATAGATATTAATGCCAACAGTTAATAATGGTAAGAATATTTTGATAGACGATTGATAAGAAAATGGAAGTTGAGAGTGATACTGTAAGCTATCTAGAGCTAAGGGATATATGAAGAACACTTCAACCAATAAAATCAGAATACACATTCTTCTCTAGTGCACATGAGTCATTCTACAAAATAGACCATAAGCTAGGTCACAAAATAAGATTTACTGAGCTTAGCAAAATTTACGTCATACAAGCAATCTTCTCTGACAACAATAAAATGATGCAAGATAGCAATAATAGAGGTATAACTGGAAAATTCACTGGTACATAAAAATAAAAAGATACATACTTTAAACAATCAGTGAGTCAAAGAAGAAATAACAAAGGCATTTAGGAAATATCTTGAGGTGAATGAACAAAAACAAAACATAACAAATCTTAGAGATGCAGCATAAGCAGTGGTGAGAGAAAATTTATAGTACTGAATTCTTAAAACAAAAAAGTGGAAATATTCAAAAGAGGAGATGCAACTTCACAATTTGAGGTACAAGAAACAGAACAGCATAATAAACCCAAATAAAGCAGTTAAATTACATAAAAAAGATTAAAGCAGAGAATAATGAAATAGAGAATAAAACACAATATAGAGCATCAATGAAACCAAAAGATGTTACTTTATAAAGATCAATAATATCAACGTAACTTTAGCTAACCTTACAAAGACTAAAAGAAAGAGGACAAAATAACTAAAATCAGAAGTAAAAGGAGGGACATTACCATCAACCCCATAAAAATAAAATGGAGTGATCAAAGATAGTATGATCAATTGTGCCCCAACAGCATAGATAAACTAGATGGAATGGATAAGTTCCTAGAAACAAACTTCTGTAACAGTTTTAGATTATTTTATGAATCCTAAGGAGAGAAAGAATATGTTTGTAAACTAATCTGTTCTTCTGGGTATGACAACTTTTTGATTATATTGGATTCAGTTGAGAGGCCTCTGATTAATTTACTTTGATAAAATCAATTTAGAGCTATAAATTGGGCTATGTCAGTAAGGCATAACTCAGGTTGAGTCCCCACCCCTTTGGTTGGCTGATATAAACAGACTCATTCAACAAGGCACACAGGAAGAGAGAGCTCTTTCATTTTCTGTCCTGGAGCCAAGTGAGAGATGACCCCTTTGCCTAAGAGCTTATAGCTGAGAGAAATAGAGCAAAGTGGTGGTCTCTTCTCAAAATGAATTCTTGTTCAAGCCCTATCTGCCCCTCGCATATTCCTATTTGAGCCTTAATCACAAGTTAAGCCTCACATTCTTACATCGTAGCTCCTATGATTGGGTTAGTTTTCGCGCTTAAGTTTGTAAGTTTATAGTACCCAGCCAATGGGGAAATGGGTGAGATAGGGAGGGAGGGGAATGGGACATTGTGTCAGAGTACCTATATAATCTTTGTTCCTACACTAAGCATGCGCACTTTCCCTGCTTCCATTAGCCTGGGTGTGTGCCATTTTTCATGAGAAAGAAATAAATTACTGCTGCCTCTGGTCCAACTCTCTGTCTTCAGAACTTTTATTTTTAGTAAATGGTCACCAACCCACAAACAGCTGACCCCCACGGAGCCTTAACAGGAAGAGGAATCCCAGGAAAGAGAGACCAGGCAGAGATTGCCCACCATGTTGCTTTAACTTGTGGCAGCTGAATTTTGTGAGAAAGTATTTCTTATGGTACCTTGAGTTGGACTTTCCATGGCCTTGGGACTAGAAGCTTTTACCCCAAATAAATAACTTTTATAAAAGCCAACAGATTTCTGATGCTTGGCATCAGCACCCCTTTGGCAGACTAATCCAACTAACTATACCAACTGAAGAAGAAATAGAAGATTTCTACTGATAGAGATCAAATCAGTAATCAACATATCACAACAATGAAAATCACAGGAACAGATGGGTTTTCTAGTAAATTGCAACAACATTCCAAAAACAACAATCCTCCACAAAATTGGATCAGAGGGAACACTTCTGTGACAGTTGGAGATTATTTTATGAATCCCAAAAAGTGAAATTTTTTTTATAAACTAATTTATTCCTGTGGATGTGATACCATTTGATGCATTAACTTTGGTTGATTTGATTACTTGATAAGATTCCTCTAGGGCTATTGATTGGACTATGTTAGTGAGGTATGATCAGATTAATTCTTTCTTCCCCTTTTGTTAGATCTCTTATAAAAAGAAATACCTACAGAGACAGAAAGACACAGGAGAAAGAAGCCAACATATTTAATCCTGCCATGTGAGAGATGACTAGACAATTGCTTAAGCATGAATTTCCTGAGAGACTGGCTTCACAGAGCAGCTCAAGAGGAGATGACCCTACTATATGCCTGATAGCTTGTAGCTGAACTCAGGAAGAGGGTAAAGCAGCCAGGACTGATATATGAGACTTGGAAGTAGGCAAACCTTATAAATGGTTGCCCTCAGCTAAGCTCAAATCTTGGCAGAGATTGATTGCTATCTTGTTTCAACATGTGGCAGCTAACTTTGTTGTGAAAGCATGTTTGATAGTGCCTTGGTTTGGACTTTTCATGGCCTTGGAACTGTAAGATTTTACTCCATATAAATCTCCTTTATAAAACCCAACTCATTTCTGATACATTGCATTGGCAGCCCTTTGGCAATCTAAAGCAATTTCCTAACTTATTATAGTGATTAGCATCACACTAATACAAAAGCCAGGTAAAGATACCACAATAAAATTATGGATCTATATCCCTTATGAAAATTTATACATGAATACTCACAAAATTCTAACAAACAAAATTCAATAGCGTGTTAAAGGAATTATAAATCAATTGAGATTTACTCCAAGTATGCAATAGTGGTTCAATATGAGAAAATCAATTAATATAATGCAACACATTAATAAAATGAAGTTAAAAAAAACAAAAAATAAAATAAAAATATGACCATCTAAATTGATACAGGAAAAAAATTTGGAAAATTTTTCCAAATTTTGGCATCCTTCCTGTAAAAGCACTGAAAATTTTAGGAAGTTGACTCAAAATCATAAAAGTCATATATGAAAATTCCATAGCTAACATCATATTCAAGGACACGACAAGGATAATCACTGTCATAAGTATTACACAGCACATCGCATGTTTTAGCCAGAATAATTAGGCAAGAAAAAAAAAATAGAAGACAAAACAGTTGGAAAGGTTATAGTAAAACTTTCCCTGATTGCAGGTGGTATTTTCCTATGTATACAAAATTCTGAAAAGTCCCAAACAACAAAAAGAACTAATAACTAATTCAACAAATGGAAGATAAAATGATAATACACAAAATCAATGATGTTCCTAACATTAATAATGTGTTATTCAGGGTTCTAAAGAGAAACAAATAACTTTGTTTGACAAGAGATATCTTTAAATAATATGAGATTTTATAAAATTATCTCATGAGACCATGGGATGCACAAATCCAAATTCCATAGGGAAAGTTGCAAATCAGGGACTCAGGTGAAGGTCCCTTATGATTTTCCCAATAGATGCTGGCTGTCTTAAGTAGAGAAGGCAATTCTCTCTCTCTGAATGCTGAAATCACTTCTCCTTTTAAGGTGTGCAAGATGAGATATCACTTATTGGTGATGTCAATCTCTTCACTTGATTATAGATGTAAAAAGCCACATATGCAAAAAACTCATTGATGAATAAAATCCATGAAATGCCCTTGTATTAAAATTAGCCAAGTGTGTGCTTGACCAAATAACTGGGTACCATTACCTGGCCAAGTTCACCCATCAGCCTAATCTTCACAGTCTGCTCTTGTCAACTTATGTCATTTGATAAGAAGAAGGGACAGGGAAGAAAAAGGTATTCATTTTATGTATACTTAAAAGAAAAACAAGGAAGAAATATTCATGACTATTACATTCCTCATTCCTATAAGTGGTCATATGGTCAAAGTTCAAATTTATCACTACATTTTTCCAATACATATTCCGTGTTCCATTTACCCTCAGGAAGCACTTAGTGCTTTGCCTGGTGGGGTGAACCAAACCTTCATTCTTGAAGATTCTGTGCCATTGTTAGTTCTGCCTGGATAGAGTTGTTGATTGACTTTAATCACAGAGCATGGTAATACTAAGAGATGCCCTAGGGGATCTCCTGTATTCCTGGCAAATTCTCCTTTACCACCATCGTGTAGGTAAATTCTTATTGCCCCTTGATACAATCAATCACACCAGCCAATACAGTAATTCCTTTCTTGACTGGTTTTTCAGAGGCATGAAGAGCCCAAGTAGCCAGGTGGCAGTCTTAAAGTCCAGTTCAATGTAATCATTGTTGTGCTCCCTAATGGAAGCACTCTCTTTTTTGAATTAAGAACTGTAGATGAGCAGAGCATAAGGTTGCAGGGACAGGAAGCAAAAATACTGCTGGTGGATAACTAGTTGAAATAATGAGGTGTGCCACTCCCATTACCTCCACTTTTTTCCTGGAGCTGTGAATCCTGGCTATGGGAGAAAGATCATCATGGAGTGGATGCTGATTTAGAGCATGCACAGAATACTGGAGAACATCCCCCCAGCTCTGAAAGGTATTGCCATATTTTGGAGCCTTAATGGAGTCTTCAAAAGGCCATTCCATTGTTCTATCAATCCAGGTACTTCAGGATGATGGGGAACATTGAAAGACCTGTGAATACCATGAGCATTTACCCATTTGGTTACATCATTTTCTGTTAAATGGTTTCTTTTATCAGAAGTAATGCTGTGTGGAATAACATGATATTGGATAAGGCATTTGATCAATCCACAGGTGGTAATTTTGGAAGAATAATTGCATGCAGTGAAAGCAAACCCATATCCTGATTATGGATCTATTCCAGATTTAAAAAAAATGCTACCCCTTCCATGATGGAAGTGGTCCAATAAAATCAACCTGCTACCAGGTAGTAGGCTGATCATCTTAGGGAATGGTGCCATATTTGGGGCTGAGTGGAGGTCTCTGTTGCTCACAGATTGGACACTCAGCAGTGACCATAGCTATGTCAAAATTGGTGAGGGGAATTCAATGTTACTGAGTTCATGTATAATGTCTATCCCTACCACCATGGCTAATTTGTCATTGAGCCCATTGGCCAATAACAGTAGTGGCTTGGGAAAGAAACTGACTGCTATCTACAGAATAGGCCATTTTCTCCACTTGATTATTAAAATCTTCCTCTCCTGAAGTCACACTTATGTGAGCATTTGTGGAGGACACAAAGATTTTCATGTTTTTTACCTGCTCAGAAATGTCTATTCACATACCTCTTTCCCAGTCCTCTTTCACAACAACTTCCCAATCAAGATCATTCCAAGCACCAGACCATCCCACAAAAGCATTGGCAACAGCCAATGAATCAGTGTACAAATGCACTTGTGGCCATTTATCCTTCCAAGCAAAAATGAACAACCAGGTGCACTGCTCTAGGATCTGCCCACTGGGATGTTTCCCCTCACCACTCTCCTTCAGGGCATATCAGAAAGGGGTTGCTGCCCACTTTTGGGTGGTACCTGCATATCATGCAGAAACATCTATATGCCAGGCCCAAGTTTTCACCTCCTCAATCAACTGATTGTAAGGAACTCCCCAAGAGTCCATAGCTGTGGGCTGGGAAAGAGAAGGTAATGTGACAGGAATGGTGACCATGGACATTTGAGCCACTTCCTCATGTAACTTACTTGTGTCTTCAGGACTCACTCATGCCCTATCTCATATAGCACTTCCATTTTATGATGCAGCACTGCCAGGCACAACCAACTTTATGGTTGGTGGGTCACACAATACCTAGCTCATGATAGGCAACTCAGGTCTCATGGAAACTTAGTGGCCAGTGGTTAAGCATTCAGTCACTACGAAGGCCCAGCAGCAGGATAGTTATAGCAGAGGATGCCAGGGTTCTGATCCAAACTCCTAAGGGTCTGTGTTGTGACTCTTCTATAGGAGCATCTTCATTTGTCACTGATATTTCCACTACCATTGTACTTGTTGGATCATATGGCCCAAGTGTACCTTGCATAGCAGCCTGGACCTATTGCAGAACCTCCTATTGTTCTGGTCCCAATTCAAGATTAAGAGCTCTTCTGGTCACTTGCTAAGTTGACTGTAGAAGCACGCCCAAATGAATAATATACTGTCTCCAAAATCCAAAGAGGCTAACTAAGCATTATGCCTCATTTTGGGTCATAGAAAAGGCCAGATGCAACCGCTCATCTTTCACTTTGGAAGTGATATCTCAACATTCCCCACACCACTGGATACCTAGAAATTTCACTGAGTTTGGAGGCCCTGTATTTTTGTTGGATTTATTGCCCATCCTCTGACATGCAAATGCATTACTAATAAGCCTAGAGTAGTTGCTATTTCTTGCTCACTTGATCCAATCAAGATGACATCATGAATATGGACCAATGTGTTGTATTGTGGAAGGGAGAAACATTAAAAGTCCCTGTGGACAAGTTTATTACAAAGTGCTGAAGAGTGGAAATACTCTTCAGTTAGGACAGTGAAGGTATATTTTTGGCATTGTCAGCTGAAACAAATTGTTTTTGGTAGTCCTTAACAATGGCAAATGAGAAAAAAATTGCCTGATCTATAAACTGCATTCCATGTACCAGGAGATGTGTTCATTTGTTCAAGGAATGATACCACATGTAGAATAGCAGCTGTAATTGGAGTCATCACCTGGACAAGTTTATGATAATCCACAATCATCCTCCAAGATCCATCTGTTTTCTCAACAGCCCAAATAGGAATGTTGAATGGAAATGTGGTAGGAATCACCACTCCTACATCCATCAAATTCTTGATGGTGTCACTGATCTCTGCAATCTGTCCAAGAATCTGATATTGATTTTGATTTACTGCTTTGTTAGATAAGAGAAGTTCTAGTGGCCTTCACTTGTCTTTCCTACCATAATTTTCCTCATTCCATAAGTCAGGAAACCCCACTTCTGGTACCCAGTTGTGTTAGTCAGAGTTCTCTAGGGAAACAGAATTGACAGGACATATCTGTAATAGTATATAATTTTATAAAATTGTCTCATGTGACCATGAGGATGCACAAATCCAAATTCTGAATGGTAGGCTGCAAGCCTAAGACTCAGATAAAGGGCTTTGATGAGTTACCCAGGAGATGCTGGCTGTCTGAAGTAGATATGAGAATTCTCTCTCTGAATACAGAAATCACTTCTACTTTTAAGGGCTTTAATTGATTGGATGAGATGTAACTCATTGGTGATGACAGTCTCCTCAGGTGATTGTAGATGTAATCAGTGATATATGCATTCAACTCATTGATGATTAAAGTCCATGAAATGTCCTTGTATTAAAATTAGCCCAGCACTTGCTTGACCAAACAATTGCACCATTACCTAGCAGAATTGACACATTAGGCTAAACAACACAAATAATGAACAATTAAAAAGGAATACAAGAATATAACTCTATATATGAGTACAACTGTAAAAAAATCAATTAAGTAAGATGAAATTTAACCAATGCTATAAAGACTTATACACAGAAAAATGTAAAACATTGCTGAAAGTATGTATGAAAAACCAAAGTAAATAGAAGAATATTCCCTATTCTTAGATTTGTAGACTAAATACTGTAAAGAAATTACAAACATCTACCCAAAGAAATGTACAGATCCAATGAGTTCAAACATAAAAATTCCAACAGATATCTAAGTAACAATAGGAAAAACCAATCACCAAATTTGTATAGGCCCAAATAGCCACCAAATCTTGAAAAAAAAGAAGGATGTCAGAACACTGTATTAGTCAGCCAAAGGGGTGCTGATGCAAACTACCAGAAATCTGTTGGCATTTATAAAAGATTATTTATTTGTGGTAGAAGCTTACAGTTACCAGGCCGTAAAGCATAAGTTGCTTCCCTCACCAAAGTTTGTTGCCACATGTTGGAGCAAGATGGCTGCTGACATCTGCCAAGATTTCAGGTTTCCTGGGTTCCTCTCTTCCCAGGGCTTGTTTCTCTTCCCTCAGGATTGGTTCTCTCCACAAGGCCAGCTGTAGACTATAAGGTGAATGGCTCATCTCTTTTCCAGGGCCTTCTCTCCATTCTCATGACCTGTGTGCTTACTTCCCTGTGCTCCAGCATTAAAACTCCAAACTCCCTTCTTTGTGGTGTGGTTTCTCAATGCCCTACTGAAGTGACCCAATCAAGTAAAAGTGAAACTTCTGAATCCAATATAATCTAATAGGCCCAGAGGAAAAAACAGTTCACAAACATAATCTAATATCTGTTTTTGGAATTCATAAATAATAGCAAACTGCTACAAGTACTAATACTACCTAATTTAAAATTTATTACAAGGCTATGGTAATCAATATGTTCTTACACTAGTGTAGGAGTAAACACACAGACTTATGGGATTAAATTGGGAGTTCAGAAATAGACCTTCATGCCCATGGCCAATTTTTTTTTAAAGAAATGGAAAATTCAATCCTTAAAAGAATTTCAAGGGTCCTTAAATAGCAAATTCATATTGAAAAAGAACTGTGGTCTCACCCCTGCCCAGCACCTCCTGCTAAAGGCAGTGTTACCTGTCACCAGGCCAGGCAGGAAGGTTGGGGAGGTCTCTCCACCCACCTGCTGGACATCATAGTCAAAAAATTGTAGCTTTTGAGGTAAGCTGACTTGGTGTAAGCACTGCTTTGGATCTGGGCAGGAGAAGGTGGTGTGCTGCCAAGGCAAGAGGCAGCCTTCCTGGCCCTCCTGCAGTCATCTTGCAGCCCCAGGCCATGGCCCTTGCCATCCAGCACCTGCTATATGACAGTCTGTGGTTGAGACAATTTTTCTTGAGTCTATGGATTGAGTTCATATACTTAAACCTAAATACACATTTTGGTTGGTTTTGATTCTTCTCTTAATGCAAACAACTTTTTAGTTTACGTCTTTTTTATACTTTATTTTCCTCACCTACAATAATCTATCTAGTGTATATACTTCATATAATACTATATTTTGAATGCTCCTTTTAAAAAAATCTATACACATTATGAGATTTCTGATACAAATATTCTGTTCTGAAAAATGTTCGTGCTTTTTCCCTGGGCTTTCTAAAATCTTTCATTTTTCAGTTGCCTGTCATGTAATGGCATTATACTGCCCTCGTGTATTTATTTATGTAAGTTTCTGAACTGTATTGTAACATTTCAGGAGCTAATCTCTAAAATTTTCCATTTCCATTAGGCCTTCTTGGGTTTTGCTGAACGAAATTCATCAAGATATTTCCTTGAATGGTACAGATGCTTGAGATGAAAGTTTGTATGACAGTTTATAATTTTTTCAAATTTCTGTCTTAAATACTTAGCATTATATTGTCCTATATTGGCTAAATAATTGCTCATTTCATTGTTTTTGGAAATCTAAATTCTTGACAATCCACGTATTGTTTTGTTTTTTTTTAATTCCTTCAAAAATCTCTGGTGATAATTGTAGGGAGTATTCTGAAGAGAAAAAAAAAGAAATCAATTTGCATTGAAAGTATTACACTTGTTAAAATATTGTTGATTATAGATCCATTGAAATAAATTTCCTCATGGCATGTTTTTTTCCTAAATCCTTTTAAAATTAAAATCAACTTTTTGAACAACAGATGTTCCTAATGTTTTTGGCTAAAGACTATTGCTAATTACTTGCTTAAAATATCTAGTGTAAAGGGTAAACAACACTCACAAACACATGAGAAATTTCATCAGAGAGAGGACACTGTAAGTTAGGGTCCAATGAAATGCTAGAAATAAACATTTTAAAATCTACAAATGCAGTATCAGAAACAAAGTATTACTTCAACAGGTTCAGCAGTAAAGTCAGTACATCTGAGAAAAGAATGAGTGGACATGAAGATAAGCCAATAGGACCTAATCGAACAGAAAGAATATTAAAAAAAAACACAAAACTAACTGGGAAAACAATTATCTAAGACCTGTGGGATAATAGTAAAAAGTGTGTATATATATATGTATGTAAGTTCTACAACAAAAATACAAGAATAGAGAGGGAATGGAGCATAAGAAATATTTAAGGAGGGAATGGCCAAGAATTTTCCAAAAATAAGAAAAGACATCAAATCATTGTCCACAAATGTCAGCAAACCACCAGAAAAGATAGACAAAATCAAATCAATCAAGTATAAAACACATCTAGATTCTTCAGACTCACTATTGAAAAACAAATACAATTATACAATTTTGAAGAAAATCACAGGAAAATATATGTCACACATAGTAGGAAAAAATTAATTATTATAAGAGACTTGCCATTGATTATGCTCTAAGTCAGAAGACATTGAAAAGATATAATTAAAGTAATGAAAGATATCTATCAATACACACTGAAAATAAGAACAAAATAAAGACATTTTCAGAAAATAAATACACACACAGAGAGAAATAATTTTTGCAGGAAGGCTTGTGTCTTAAAAATTATCAAGTCTGTCCATAAAAACAGAGGGACAGTAAAAATAGGGATAACTGACACTGAAAATGAAAAATGAAGGCAAGCATAATAAATATTTGATTTTTAAAATTTTAATTGCTTTAAAAATAAATGCCTATAAGTAGATTGTTTAAGCCATATAGAAAAGTATATGTGATTGGACTGGAGAGAGAACCTGTTTTAGTCAGGTACAGGCTGTTGGGTGTAAGAATGTAGGCTTAAACCATATAGAAAAGTAAAATTTATCACAAAAATAAGAAATGGGAAAGATGAATCAAATCTCTACTACTTTACAGTTCTAATGTTGTAAGTAATGTGGTATATTATTTTAGGCAGACTGCGATAAATAAAATAAGCATAAATTAATCCCTTAGGGGAACCACTAAAAAGAGAGAAAACAAAAAATACAAACATAAGGGATACAGGCAAGGAAATCATTATAGTCACATACAAATATTTAAAAGGCAGCAAGAAAATGTTTTAAAAATTTTTCTTAAATTTGATAATTTAAAGGAAATGTAAAACTTCATATATATTTAACATAAGAAGAAGTAGATAATCTCGTTAGTCCAATTTCTCCTAAAGAAATTGAATTTTACATTAAATAACTTCCAAATTACAAAAAAAAAATGAAATTGTTTTTGAAATGTAAAAATATCACTTTTCCCTCAGACTAGAATGTGGAAACCTGATGTGTGAAACCTCTTCAACCCTGCAGAAGTGAACAACATCTTGGGAGATAGCACAGGGATTACATAAGAGAAATATGTGTCCTAGGAACACCACCAGGGAAAAAGCCACCCACAAAGCCAATCCAGCTACAGTCTGCATGGTTACACACAAGGAATACAAGGAATATCTTTTCCCTTTGGTGGACCACTGTTTCTGAAATACTTTCTTACAGCCAACAGCCTGTACCTGACTAGTACAGGTTCTCTCTCCAGTCCAATCACATCACCTGATACATCTCTTTACAAAGTTCTTTCTTTTGAAAATAAGGCTATGCATGTATGTTTGAGAACATATAGCAACATCTCTAAAATTACACTGTCTTCTAGTAAGAGCTCTAGTGTGGGCTGCCAGCAACATACAACTTTCAAAAATACCTGTATTTAATACTTTTTAATATAATAAACATATATATTATATGTTTTTAACTCTGATAAGAATAGTATAATTTTGTAGAAAAAGTCATATATAAAATGGTGCTTAAAAATGAGAAAATTCAGTCTGATGGGGTTTAAATTTGAGATTGACCTCTGATCTGTTGTCTGAACACAAATATGCAATGAAAATGTGCTGTGCACCAGTTTCATCATCTGTAAAATTCAGCCAGTCAAATATATTTATTGATGCATATATTAGTCATCCCAAGGTGTGCTGATTCAAAGTACCAGAACACTCTTGGCTTTCATAAAAGGTATTTATTTAGGGTAGAAATTTACAGTTACCAGGCCCTAAAGAATCCAACCCAAGGTACGATTAATGGTACTTTCCCATCTGAAGTTTATTGCCAAGCATTGATGCAAGATGGCAGATGATCTCTGCAATAGTTCAGCCTTCCTCCTTCCTTATAGGGCTCCATGGTCCCAACTTCTTCTTATCTCAGCTGTAGGCTGGCATAAGGCTCATCTCTCTCCCCAGGGCTCATTTCTCCCTGAGCTTTGCTGCTCCGTTCTCTCCACAAGGTCAGCTGTAGACTATCAGGCTTATCTCTCTTCCTGAGGCCATGTCTATTGAGCACTCTCTTCCTACACATCTGCTTCTGTGTTCTCCTTCTTCATGTATTTACTTTCCTCTCTTTGATTGAGCACCCATTTATATAGCCCACAGTTGTAGGCTAGCTGTAGGCAAGGACTCAAACTGAGTTGCCCTAATGATGTGGTCAAATAAAAGCCCTAATCTTGATTTAATTATATAAAAGTGGAACTTCTGATTCTAATACAATCTAATATGCCCAAAGGAACAGATCATTTTACAAACACAATCAATATTTCTTTTTTGAATTAATCAACAATATCAAATTTTCACAAGGCATCTTCAAAGTGTGGGTGATATAGCATCGAACATTATTGACAAAAATCTGTGTCCATTGAGGTTTCAGTGCATGGGAAACAGAATAAACCAGAGGCAAAATGAAAATATATACAGTACTAGATAAAGATCACTGTTATAGAAAACAAATGCAGCATTGATGAGATTTGGGACAGATGTGATATTAAATAGGGTGTTAAGGGATGGTGTTATGAGGAAGAGAATGAGAAAAAAAAAGTCTGGGGAAGAAAAATTGGAAATATTCCTAGTCCAAAAAATAGGGTAAGGATGTCAGTGAGGCTGTTACAAACTGTTTTTGTCTATAAGAATGATCTGACCTTTTAAAAAAGTCAACCTAATGAATCTAGAAATTTTAATAAATAATTTACAAAATGTTTGAAAAAATCTTAGTTTGTCAATTATAAAATTAGATAAAAATCAATGTTTGGAAATTATATAATATAAACTCTCATATATATAAGTACATATATATTATATAATTAGAATGAACATGGCAGTTATGAATACTTCCCTTCATTAGCAGATATATCCAGATGAAAACATTATACCATAGGTATTACTCTTGTACACATTTTTAGATGAGAGAAAGGGCACAGAAAGTTACCTAAAATCACAACCATTAAGTATTATTGGCCCATTGATCCTACCAAAATTGATTGTGCCCAGAAATCGAAGTCATAACATTTTATTTCTACTTGTATTTAATTTCAGCAAATTAAAAAAATTAGTTATATTAAAGCAAGGATAGAGTTTTAATACATCATTTACTGTTCTTTTCTATCCAATATGATTTAGTAAAAATGACAATTCAGAAATTAAAACCTTATGTATATTAATATTAGAAAGTACTCATTAATATTAATTTTCAAGCATGTTTTTAAGAGATTACTGAATCAAATTTCTTCCAAAAATTATATTTTCAATCTATGTACATTGCTTGATGACTCTAATTCCATCAGTTCTATATTTCAGTGAAGGAGTTCAATTAAAGGCCATGACTACTGACAGAAAGCAGGCTGCCTTGGTGTATATGGGATGCATTCAAGGCAGTTCAGAGAGGGAAATTTAGAGACTTAAATATTTACATTGTAAAAAAGACTTATTTCAAACCAGAGACCTGACCTCAAAACTAGTCTCAAGACACTAAGATAAGATCTGGTCAGATCCTGGTGGAGAAGCATTCTGTGCTTCTAGGAGTGTATTTATTATATGTCAGGTAATGATTAACAAGGTCTGTTACAGGCAGGATTTTAAGAAGAACTGAACCATTAATCCTAAAGACTTGCTGACTTGAGTAATGTGTAGCCCATAATGTATCTATTGCCTTTGCACACACTTATTTTCTTTGTTCTAAAGCTAAATAAAAGTCATGATGTTTTATGCAGTGGCACTCTCCTCTCTTTGGATGGCCCTGGTTATTTCTTTCTCATCTTTTCAAAACCGTGGCACTGTTTTCACAGACCTAGTTCCAGAACATCAACATTTCTGTTTCTACAAATCCTAGCATTACTTAGGTAAGTTCTGCATGATATGTATAAGTATATGCTTATCCTTCTAATAATATCCCCCTTTTTTGAGATAAACTAATATACTTGAACTTTGAGATTAATACTTAACATGAATCAAAGGTCTTGAAATATTTCTTCCAGGTTTATCTATCTAGATATTTGTCAACATCTAGTTTTTCTTACAACTAAAATATGTAACCTATTTAAAGAGCATAAATTTGTTACATAAAATTTGTTTCCTTTGAGATAACTCATGTCTAATTTTTATTGCATGATTTTCTGAGGTAAAATAAATTAAAAGAAAAATTTTCAGGTTCTGGTCAAATAGAAAGTTCACCTGGAAGTTGTGTAGCATGAGTATAACAGGAGCTACTGTGAACAGAGCAGAGTATCCCTTGTTTTTTCACCTGATAATGCCAAGACACCTCTTATACTGAAGATTGCAGATAATGCATTTGCCTCTCTAGGGGACTGATTTCCAAGGAAGATTGCTTGACATGATGCCAAAGAACAAAGCTTAATGACTAATATATCCATGTCAGGTTTGTAACAGAAAATTGCCTTCCCCTTAGGAGCCGCATAATGTTGAGCAGCATTTTTGATATTCTTTTGTGATGTACTAATTTATGGAAAAAGAGTAGGTATATCTAGAGAAATGCTTAATTAACCTGTGCCTGATATTCCAAATCACTAACAACCATGGATGTAATAGCATATTTTTCAAAATGAAATAAGTTAATATTTAAAACTATGGAACTATCATTGGATGGAACATTGCTCATTATACAAAAATTATTAACAACAAAATTCAAAGAAAAAATGGAAAGCATTCATAAATGTTATTTTTTAGATATATTTTCTTCCAAGTATTTTCCTTTTTGCATATAAAGCCTCTTTATATTTATGTTTAAGCATTTATGCATTTTTATCACGGCTGAATTTTCAATCACTTTTATTTAATATTGTTTATTAAGTATTTATTATACACTTTGACGTATGTTTAAAAAGACACTTGGGGAAAGCAGATGTGGCTCAAGCAATTGGGCTCCTGTCATCTACCATATGGGAGATCCAGGTTTCATTTCCCAAGGCCTTCTGGTGAAAGGCAAGATTGCCCATGCAGCAAGCTGGCCCAAGCAGAGCTGGACCATGGGGAGTGTCTGCCTGCATGGAGTGCTGACCCACACAGGACTGCTATCCTGCACAGAGTGCTGGCTTGTGCGGAGAGCTGACACAGCAAGATGATGCAACAAAAAGAGACACAAAAGAAAGACAATAGAGGTGCAGCAGAACAGGGAACTGAGGTGATACAAGAGATTGAGTGCCTCTCTCCACTCTGGAAGGTCCCAGGACTGGTTCCTGGTGCCACCTAAAGAGAAGACAAGCAGACACAGAAGAACACACAGAGAGCAGACAGTGAGTACAAAACAATGAGGTGGGGCAGTGGGGGGAAAGGAATAAATAAATACATAAATATTTTTAAAAAAGACACTTGGAAAATCCACAATTTCAAGTATATTGCACTGACTGGTGTGACATATCTAACTTCTTTTTAGGAATGTGAACCAGCTGATGAATGGGCATTTTTGAGGCATCACAAGGAAAATGTGGATTTTCTTTAGTCAGGTTAGGGAGTATCAACTTGGAAATTCATCAATAAAACAGATGTATTGTTTTATTCAGCTACAACCTAGTTTGTCCAACTTCCTTTATTATTTTAGTGTACTAGCTTTTAATATTCTAAAAAAATAGGAAAGAATAAAGTAAAAATCATTGCTGAGATGAGTAAAGGTTTTATAATTTTATTAATGACCTAAAGCTTCTTTCTTCTATATACAACTAGATGTAATCCTTTCTTTTGGATCTTTCATTAATTATTAATAATGAAATCAATTTGCCTGTGTATTTAGAAGAAACTGGCACAAGAAAAACTTTATGCCAGAATTTCAGGAGACAATCATATGGTATAGAGCAAGAAACTACAAAACAATATACTATATATTTAATGAGAAATGCTAATTTGCAGATTAAAAAGCCATCATCAATGTTTTTCACAATAGTTGACCATGGGATTTAATATGTTCTACCTCAATACCACCTCAATAGGGTCTGCTCACTCCTTGAATATCACCACAAGGCAGTTTGTTTTCCAGTACTGAAATAATTTTATTGTCATTAAGTGTACTTTCAAATAATATAAGTAATAGTGAAAAAGAAAATTATTTACAAAGCTTTTTTATGACTAATCTTTTTTGTTGAATCTTTATTGGTGGGATTCCAATATATGATCTATTGAAATTGGAATGATAAATGATTTTACTATCTGGATTTGCTGGAGCTTCCATTTTATTTATGGAGTTATAAAGAAGAAATAGAGGTTACCTGAAGCAAGATGACATACCAATAATCCTTTGCAGTGCAGATAAAACACCCTGTCCCAGCCTGAGAAGAAGAAATATAACAGAGTCCAAGCTGACAACAGCAAGGCTTACAAATCTTCACCACAAACCTACATCAACATCCTGCTTGCTGATTAACAAACTGGGCCTCAAGGACACCCTGCTCAAACAGCCCCAGAGTCCCATAAAGCACATAAAATAAGTACCAAGAATAAATCAGGTCTGCCTTATCCTTCCCCACTGCCCCCACCATACCTCCCCTTTCTCTCAAGGAGCCATATAAGCTGCCTCACAAATCAAACTTTTGAGCTGAAAACTCTTTTGGTGCTTCTCCTGCATTAATGCAACTTCAGCTCAATAAAATTACTCTGCACCCCCTTTTTAAAGTCTATTTGTTTTATTTTTAGGACAACAATCTCTAATAGTAAACTTATTTTGGCAGAAGATCAGGAGTAAGAAACAGAAAGGAAACATGACTTACTTGCTACATTTCAACAAAATTAGTACTTTATCCTGACAAGTGCTTAATGCCACTATTATTTTAAATTATATTTCTGCTTTTAATTCTCCCAATTTTTGAAGTGATTTGAAGCTTTATTAAGAAATTGTATAATTTTCTGGAAAATTGTCTCTATTGTTATGTTTATACTCTTACTCCCATTTCTGGAATACACAGCCCTAGTTTTCTAATAGTTCTACTTTGTACATTTGTATTTAAATGTTTGTATTTACAGGTATATATTTTTACATCCTTTTACTATTCATCTATTTCTTGTAGACATTATATAGTTAGGTCTTACTTTGTAATAAAATTAATTACAGGGCTTTTAATTGGACTATTTATGCAACTTACTCTTAAAATCATTATTTATGTGCTATTTTCATTTTATGACATATTGAAGAGGGGCTGGGTGGTCCTTGGCTGCATTCATTAGCTCAGCAAGGCAGAATAGACACACAGACATAACTAGGCTAGGATGGAAAATTGGGTTTATTTCCTGGTTGGAGACTGGAGATTTGTAATCTCAAATCAGAATTCCCATTAAGGGTTTTTTCTAACACTTTTTATACTTGCTGAAACAAAGAAATTTAATAACCAGGATGACATCTCTAAGAATGGTCTAGATAATTAGTTTTTTGCTTCATCATTTAGTATTAAAATATACATGGTATCCTGGGTACGACAATCTTGGGGTGGGTGATAACGATTGAAGGTTGGTATGGGTGTGAAGGTTCAGAAAAGGACAGAAGTGAAGATACAGATAAAGGCTGATGTGAGTAAAGATAAGAGCAAGGAAGTGCATAGTTATACATGCTTGTTGCAGCTAAATCTGATTAATGTTAATCTCTACCTCCGACTCCTGACATGTGAGGAAGAGTTATATTGAATTTTTTCTAAAATTATAAGGTACAATACAACCCCTTAATATGTAAGCTATACTGGATTTTTCTATTGCTACAATATAATTTTAAAATTCTGATAATTCTTGCTAGCCTTCATTTTGGTTAATATAATATTTAATCTTAAATTTTATTTCTCTAATGGATTTTTAACCATACTTCATTGCATTGTATTGTTAATGTTTTCTCTTGGGATGAAATTCGCAACCATAAATTATTTTATTACTCTTACTATTATTATGATAGCTTCTAGGCAAACAAGATGGTAACATAAGACACTCCAAGAACTGTTCACTCACAGAATTTATGAAAAACCTACAACAAAAAGCTAAACTATTACCACAAGATTCCAGAAAACCGTTAAATGATTACAATAAAAGGGTAAGTCCTAAATTGAGAAAATGCAACTTAAAAGTTTTAGCACAAGATCAGCTCTTAACGAACCCCTGTCACAGTGTGGAGTAAAATTAAGGCCTTATTGTGAGTACCTGACTGTTTTGGAGGCAGCAAATTAACCCCTATGGACATAATGTAGTGCATTTATGTGGCTTCCAATCTATCCAGTGGCAGTCTGAATCATGACCCAGGAGTCTCATCTCCCTGTTAGTCTTTGCAGAACATGCCCTGCATGCAGAAAATGTTTGCAATCAGTAAAACCAATATAAGAAAACATCAACTCAATTAAGAACTGTCTGGGGCAAAGGATTCCTGACTTTTCGATTTACAAGAAGACATTGAAAGGGGAAATTATATTTCACAGGGATAGGGGAGGAAATCCAATTCTAGTAAACCTTGGAATTTCTAAGGCACAGAAGCAAGCTAAGGAGAAGACACAGGATCAACAAAAGAAAGGACCTCTCACTTTTTCCTCAGGATGAGATTCATTATAGGAGAGCTGAACTCTCAAGGACAACTTCAAAAAACATGGAGCAAATGTGGAAAGACAGTAAAAGGAGTTCTTTTTTGCATTGATTTGAATTTTGTTTTTGTTAGTTTCTGACGCTCGATATATTTGGCTTATAAACAGCTGGATAAAATCTTAAGAAACAGACATCTCAAGGACTAAATCCCATAGGTAAACATTATATTGTTAAAATCTACAATGTGAAACAAAAGCTTACAAGACAAATAAAGATACAAAACATCATGACCCATCCAAAGGAACAAGATAAAACTTCAGAAATCTTTTAAGAAGATCAGATGTGAGATATACAGAAGGAAGAAACAGTGAAATTGAATACAGCAGAATTAAAATGATACAGGTTGAGGAGGAGAAAGAAAAAAATAAGAAAAAGTGAGCAGAGTCTTAGAGACATGTGGGACACCCTGAAGAATACCAATATGATCATAATAAGAGTCCAAGAAAAAGAAAGAAAGAAACATGAGGAATATTCAAAGATCTAAAGGCAGAAAAATTGTCTAATTCAATGGAAGTCATAAACAAACATTCAAGCTGATCAAAAACAAGAAATGTGATATGCTTCAGGAAATCCATGCATTGACATAGATTTATCAGCAAAAACCAAGGAGGCATGAAGACAGTGGGATGACATACTTAAATGCTGAAAGAAAACAATTTAAATAGAGAATTTTATATCTAACAATAGTGCCTTAAAAATGAGGGAGAGATTAAGATATTCCCAGAGCAACAAAAATTGAGGGTGATCATCACTGTTTGACCTTTCCTACAAGCAATAGTACAGGGGGATATTCAGATGGAAAGGAAAAGACACTAGTGAGTGGATCAAAATAAAGCTGGGGAAGTTTTGGATTCCACTAAGTTCTTGGTTATGTTGCATAAAAGAATTTAAGAACATGCAAGTTTAGTTAGGCCAGTAAAAATAATTTATTGGGAAATGGGGGAAAATAACAGAGTTTGCTGAGAAATGGGAGGGAAGGGCAGAAATATGCACCAAGATTTGTTGCAGGCTCCTCTAGGCAGAGAGAATGAGATTTGGCTTATATGCTCACCTTTTAAGATATAAAATATTCCTCCCCTTGTTAATGCTATTGGGAAGGGCTACAGTTGTTATTGGCTACCCCACCAGTCGTGGGGACCAATGGTGAGGACTGTTTGGAATATCCAGGGTCACCCCTTGGCCTAGGAAGAGTCTAAACTGGAACTTCATGTCAAGGTCAAGGTCTTGGCAGGGTCTTGCAGCATGTTGTCTGTCAGGTATGTTGCAGCTCATCTTCTCTTAATTTACTGTACCAACTTTCTTTGAAAGCAGCATAAAGGAATAAAGAATTCTAATAATGGTAACCATATGGGTAATTATAAACCCCCATATAATATTGTATTGTATTTTTTGTATGTAACTTCATTTTTTATTTGAACAGGTTCTAAAAAGCACATGCTTGAAAATTAATGACAATTTTCTGGTTTAGGATATTCAATGTTTAAAGATATAATACAAAACAAGTCCAGCAAAAGAAGGGGTGGGATGGTGGGGAATAGTAACAAAGTTGGCATAAAATCAAATGAGATTATTATAGATTTTAGATTTTTGCTTTACACCCAATGATAGCCAAAAGGAAAATATCTGAAAAATAAACAGGAGAAATTAGTAGGGACTGAAAACACTATACTATATTAAATAGAAGTTATTACCAGAATACTCTGGTTTCTGGGCTTCTAGGTTCTTGGCTTATGTCACATAAAGGTATGCAAGGGAATAAAGTATCTATTAAGAAACAGGAAAATAGTACAGAGCCCTAGACATGGACTGCAGGAATGTTGCAAGTTGCATTGCACTTGTGGGAGCCCCAGGTTAGGCCTTTTAAAACCTTTCCACTTCCCCCTTCATAATGTTGGGGAGAAGCCCTAGCTATTTGCTGTTCTAAATGGTTGCCTTAAAATACCAGCCTGTTAACTCTCAGAGGTACAATGAGAAGGCCTGTTTGAGGTTATTCAGGTCTTCTCCTTGATCCTGGAAAGAGTTCCAAATGGGATCTTGTGGACAGGGTCTCACAGGGTTTTACTGGCAGCCTTCCCCTCATGAGGTTTCTGGACAGGGTCTCATGGCCATGTGGTCTGCTGGCCATGTTGTCTGCTGGGCATGTTGTCTGCTGACCATGTTTTCTGATGGACATTCAGCTGTGATGCATGTCTTCCCTTTCCCTATACTAACCTAACTCAGATATCACTGTAGACATTAATGGAAAATTTAAGGAATAAAATGGGTATAAAACAAACAATGGGCAAATAGCAAAAATGCCAAAAGAAAATTCTGCATTATCAGTGAATACTTTAAATAGAAATGGAGTAAATTCCATGTAAAAGTTTCATATTATTTAGGAATTCCAAAAATATATATTAGATTATGTTTGCAAAATGGTCTGAGCATATTAGACTCTTTTGGATTCAGAGGTTTCACTTTTACTTAATTAAATAATGATTAAGGCTTTGGACCACATCAGTACAATGATGATTCCCCAACCCTTGGTGGTGGGGACTCACAGAGAAAATGGCAAGGTACAGGATTTAGTTGGACTTTTAATGCTAGAGCCCTGGGAAGTAAATACACAGAGAAGCAGATATGTGAGGAAAGAGAAAGTTCCATTAGACATGGCAAAGGCCCCAGGAAGAGAGACAAGCAATTCACCTGATACTGTATAGCTGGCCTTTAGGAGAGAGTACAGCAGCTGAGGCTGGGGAAAATTGAACCCCAGGAGAGAGAATAGACTTATCCTAGACTACAGCTGATATTGGGAAAAGCTGGGACCACAGAACCTTAAGAGGAAGAGGAAGCCTTAACCTTTGCAGATGTAGGCAGCCATCTAGCTCCAACATGTGGCAACAGATATTTGGTGAAGGAAGTAACTTACACTTTATGGCATGATAACTGTAAACTTCTACCCTACATAAATACCCTTTATGAAAAACAACCAATTTCTGGTATTTTGCATCAGACCCCTTTAGCTGACTAATACATAATTTGGTACCAGCAGTAGGGTGCTGCTTTTGCAAATATCAAAATGCTGTGAATGGTTGCAAAAATGGGTAAGGGGTATTTTTTGGAGGATTTGTGAGAAGCTTGATGGAAAATGCCTAGATTGCTTTGAAAAGACATTTGATAGTAATATGGACTCAAAAGAAACTTTTTATGAGGCCTTAGAAGTAAATGATGAAACTATTATTGGAATCTGGGGGAAAGGTGATCCATGTTTTAAAGTTGCAGAGAACTTAGCAAGATTAACTCCTGATGTTTTATGGAAGGCAGAATTTGAAAATGGTGAGCCTGAACATTTAGCTGAAGAACTTTCCAAAGTAAACTTGGAGAATGCAGCTTGGCTTGTACTTGCAGCTTATAGCAAAATGCTAGACAAGCAATAGATAAGCTGAGAACTGAATTATTGGGCACAAAGAAGCCAGAAATCAAGCCTGGAAATCAAGGTCTCAGATGATAGTGCCCCACTTGAGAATATGACTAAACGTGGAACTGGAAAGTCAAAACTGGAAATGCAGTTATCCAAGAAAGACTTGTGGAATTTTGGTTCCAGAAGTGGGGGAAGTTAAATTGGGTTGAGAGCCTTTTGATTAGATTACTTGGTAAGACTACTTTAGGACTTTTGATTGGACTATGTCAGTGAGGTGTGACACAGGTTGAGTTCTGCTCCCTTGCTGGGTCTCACATAAAATGAAATAAAAGAGACACAGAATGACACAGGAGAGGGAAGCTGCCATATTTAAAACTGCCATGTGAAAGAAGACTAGAGGATCACTTAAGCATGAAGTCCCTGAGAGGCTCGACCCACTGAATAGTTGAAGTGAAGATGAGCCCTGCTTTGTGGCTGATATCTTACAGCTGAACTCAGGAGGAGGGTGAGGCAGACAAGACTGATAAATGAAGCCTGAAAAAATAAAAGCCCTGTGCATGGTTGACCTCAGCTGATTTCAAATCTTAGTAGATATTGGTGGCCATCTTGCTTCAACATATGGCAGCTCATTTTGGTGAGAAAGCATGTCTGGTGGTCCCTTTTCTGGACTATTCATGGCCTTTGAACTGTAAGCTTTTACCACAGATAAACCCCCATTATAAAAGCCAAACCATTTCTGGTACTTTTCATTCACAGTCCATTGGCAAACTAAAACACCTCTCTAACTCATTCTAGTAATTAGCATCACACCAATACCAAAGCCAGATAAAGATACCACAAGAAAAGTATAAGCCAATATCCCTTATGAATATTTATTCTTGAGTACTCACAAAACTCTAACAAACAAAAATTCAAGAGCATGTTAAAAGAACTATACCCCATGATCAATTGAGATTTATCCCAGGTATGCAATGCTTGTTCAATATAAGCAAATAAACTAATGTAATGCACCTCATTAATAAAATGAGGTACAAAGTCTTTTTTTTACCTTTATTTTGTACATTTAATAATTGAAAATATAAACAATTAAAAACTAAAAAGAAAACATAGTTGAATAAAAACATACATTTCTCAATTAAATGTACTGGATACATATAATTTTTTTTTGGAATCATACAATATGTTACACGGTATATTTGTTTCACAGTAATGCAATCATACAGTATTTGTCCTTTTGTGTCTGGCTTGCTTCGCTCAACATAGTGGCATCCAGGTTCATCCATGTTGTCATATGCTTTATGACTTCATTTCTTCTTCTAGGTGCATAATATTCCATCATGTGAATAAACCATAGTTTGTTTATATATTCTTCTGTTGGACACCTGGGTTGTTTCCAACTTTTGGCAATCATGCATAATGTCGCTGTGAATATCGGTGTGCAGATGTCTGTTTGTGTCACTGTTCTCAGTTCTTCTGGGTATGTACTCAGTAGTGGTATTGCAGGATCATGTGGCAATTCTATATTCAACTTCTTTAGGAACTGCCAAACAGTCCTCCACAGTGGCTCTACCATTCTACATTCCCACCAACAGTGAATAAGTGTTCTTAACTCTCCACATCCTCTCCAACACTTGTAGCTCTCTGTTTTTTTAATAGTGGCCATTTTGATAGGTTTGAAATGACACCTATTGGTAGTTTTGATTTGAAGTTCCATAACTATTAGTAATATTGATCATTTCTTCATGTGATTTTTTTTACCATTTGTATTTCTTCTTTGGTCAAATGGTTTCTTTGACCTTACACCCAAAGCACATGCAACAAAAGAAAAAAATAGATAAATGTGACCTCCTCAAAATTAAGCACTTTTGCACCTCACAGGACTTTGTTAAAAGGGTGAAAAGGCAGCCAACATAATGGGAGAAAATGTTTGGAAATCACATATCCAATAAGGGTTTAATATTCAGGATATATAAAAAGATGTTGCAACTCAACAATAAAAAGACAAATGACCCAATTAAAAAGATGTGCAAAGAGACTTTCATAGGTGTAAACAAATATCATTACAAAAAATTATTTTAATATGAATCTCAAAGAAGAAAATGAAACTTGTTCTTAAATGTTGTTAGTATTTAGATGTATTTTCTTCCAATTTTTTCTTTTGTGCATATAGTGCATAGTTATATGTAAACTTATGTGTTTACAAATTTTTTTACCACACTGTATTTTCAGTAACATGCTGATTTTATTATTAAGTATTTACAATATGACTTGACCTATGCTATATTAAATATTTCTTTTTTAAAAATCGTGTATTTTGCATTGGTTGATGCAGCATAACTAGCTTTTTTCTTAGGAGTATGTGCCAGTTGATAGATGGATAGTTTTGACGTATTATAAGAAAAACATTGTGTAATGTCTCCAGTCAATTTTGGCAGTGTCACAGAATTCATCAGTACAGCAGACATTTTGCTGTATTCAGACACAACAACGTTTGTACAACCCATTTTATGATTTTCACATATTAACTCTTCTAATTAAAAAAAATTATTGAAGTATATTACTCATACATAAACATTTACTAACAGTAAGTATATAATAAAAGCTGTGAAATTACAAAACAAACATGCATACCATCATAAAGGGCCTCAGACCTCACCCCACCACCAACACTTTACATTGTTGTGAAATATTTTTAACAAACAATGAAAGAGCATCCTCAAAATATTACTAATAACCAAAGTATCTTTACATTTGATGTATTTTTCCCCACCCCACTTTATTTTTTTTATACCTTTCCAGCATTAACATACCTAAGCAATAAGTGTATAGCAAAAGTTGTGAACTTACAAAACAAATATGCATAACATCATACAGGGGGCCTATAGCTGTTTGGCAATTTGATGTAATTATGAATTCCAAAAATATAATTGGATCATGCTTGTAAATTGATCTGTTAATCTGGGCATGATTAAGTTATGATTAGGGTGTTGACTGGACCAGGTAAGTAGGGCATTGAGCCCCACACCTTGGTGGGTGGGAGAATTGAATATAAAAGGCAAGGCAAAAGACAGAGGGAGCAGGTTTTGAGTAGCAGTTTTGATGTTGGAAAGAAGGCCCCGGGATAGAGACAAGCTGTTCACTGAGAGTTTACAGCTGGCCTTCTGGAGTGAAGCAAGGCCTAGAGAGCCTCATAGTCTACAGCTGACCTTGTGGAGGAAACAGAGGCACTGAGCCCGGAGAGAAACACAGCCCCAGGAAGAGAGAAACCCAAGAAGCCTGAACTCTGGCAAACGTCAGCAGCTGTCTTGCTCCAACACGTGGCAATGGACTTTGGTAAGGGAAGAAACTTAAGCTTTATGTCCTGGTAACTGTGGACTTCTACCCCAAATAAATACCCTTTATAAAGACCAACCCATTTTTGGTATTTCACATTAGCACCCCTTTGGCTGACTAATAAAAGGCCCCTATATTAACCCACCACTCAACCTATCATTATTGTGAGATATTTGTTAAAAATTGTGAAAGAATATCATCAAAATTTTATGCAAACTATATTCCATATCTTACATTTGGTGTATTTTACCACCAAGCCACCCTATTATTTTTTTAAATATATTTTATTACAGAAGTTATGAACTTACAATACAAACATGCACATGTGTAGAATAACCATACAACAGCTCTTCATCAATACACCACACCATGGTTGAACATTTCACTTTCAATCTATTTGTATCCTTGGGTCTAAGGTGAGTCTTATATTTTATTTTTACCACTCTTTTGAGAGGTTTAGTTACTTTTAATGATATAACCTACATTTCTAGACTCTCTTCCAAGCCTCTTTCTCCTGTCTTTTCTGTTCAGACTGTAGCACACCCTTTATTATTTCCTGCAAGTCCAGTCACTTTGTTATAAACACTCTCAGTTACTGTTTATCTGTGAATATTCTAAACTTTCCCTAATTTTTGAAAGACAATCTTGCTGGTTATTAGATTCTTGGCAGGATTTTTTTTTCTCTTGCAGTATCTTAAATATCTCATACCACTGCCTTCTTGCCTCCAGGGTTTCTGATGAGAAATCAGCAGTTAATCTTATTTATATCCCATATATGTTATGCATTGCTTTTCTCTTGCTGCTCCCAGTATTCTCTTTTTGTCTTTGGCAATTGACATTCTGATTAGTATGTGTCTCAGAGATGATCTATTCAGATTTATTCAGATTGGGATACATTGTGTTTTTGGACATGGATATCTATGTCCTTCAATATAATTGGGAACTTTTCTACCATTATTTCTACAAATATTTCTTCTGCCGCTTTTCCCAATTCTTCTCCTTCTGGGACACCCATGTTACATATGTTTGCACATCTCTTGCTGTCATTTATTTCCTAGAGACCTTGGTCAATTTTTTCCATTCTTTTCTTCATCTGTTCTTTTGTATGTACACTTTCAAAGGTCATGTTTTCAAGTTCATCAATCCTTTCTTCTGCCTCCTCAAATCTGATGTTATATAAATCCAGTGTATTTTTAATTTCATTTATTGCACCTTTCATTCCCATAATATCTGCTATTTTTCTATGTGTGTTTTCAAATTCTTCTTTGTGCTCAACCAATGTTTTCATAATAACCTTAATCTCTTTAGCTATCTCATTGAATTTATTAAGATTTGTTTAAACATTTATGATTAGTTGTCTTAATTCTTTTATGTAATCTGGAGGCTCATCTTGATCATTTAACTAGACTTTATCTTCCTATTTTTTGGCATGGATTGGAGTTTTTTGTTGGTGTCTTTGCATCTGCTTTACTAGATGTATTTATTCTAGGTGCATTTTCTCTCTTTAGTTTAAGGATTTCTTACCCTTTCTCCATTTCTGGTAGTGTAGTAGAAGCAGAGGATGTAGTTGGTGCTGTAAGCTGTGGACGCTCAAGCTTCCTGTATTGCCCCAGGGATTCATGACTCTTCTCCCACCTTCTCTTTCATGAGGGTAGGGACAGAGCCTCAGCCATGTGTGATAATCCAAATCATGCAGGCCAAGACTGTCTAGAGTTGCCTGGAGAAACTGATGAAGCTTCCTGCCCCTTCTTCCCCTGACTGAGGGGTGATTGAGCTGCAGGTGTGGCCAGCAATCTATGCTGTGCCAGTCCAAAATGAATGTAGTTGCCCCAGTAGACTATTCTTTCTGTGCTTACTGAATGCACCTGCAGTTACCCAGAGAGGCTGGTGCAGGTTCTGCCATCTTCCTCCCTGCCAAATGTGGGGCTGAAACCTAGGGTAGGATGGCAGTTCCATCTGGGTGGAAAGAAGTCAGTCCCTACCTTAACTGTGATTTTCAGTTAGCCCCACTTCCCCTCAGTCTGGGGATGGAGTCAAAATGGTGGCTACCAGCCTCTTTCTGACTTGGACAGGTTTAAACTTTAGTTTTTCTTAGGGTTGCATCCTAGCCAGCTGAATTTACTAATCAGTAACTGAAGTCAGTGGCCAACCATCATTTCCTCCCCTGTTTTTGGTTAATGGAGCTTCCAATTCTAGCCACAGAATATCTCCCAAGGAGGCTTGTGTCTCCAGTGGAGTATGGGCACCAGCTCTGAGGCATGGAGTACTCTACTCAGAAATCTTCTCTGCCCATAGGCAATCTCTTCCTTCCATTCTTTCAAGGATGTTGCAGGATGCTCTTATGGTCTCCTGAAGCCCCCAAACAGGTGCTTTAGATAGCTCTGGGTGATTACTAACTGACTTGTAGCACAAGTTGATTCTTGAAGCTCCTTTCTCTGCCAGCATCTTGCTGGTTGTTTTGTATATTAACTTTTATTATAGTAAAACAAACATGAGAGAATAATGTGAAAATCGGTGCTGAGATGGGTAAATATTTTAAAATTAATTTAATGGGCAAAAGCTCTCTTCCTTTATTTAAAACAAGGGGAAACACATTCTTCTGAATAGTGCACTAATTATCCCTAAAGATATAATATTTATTTTAGATTTAGAAGCAACTCCTTTTACAGGAGAAGCTATTTACACTCTAAAATATCAGGAGAGGATTTGACAGTATGGATCAGATAGTTTACAAAACAATGATTTATATTTAATGAAAATATAAAATTTGATAAAAATTTAAGGAAAGAACAATTCTTCATCAAAAAACAGTGATACTGAGATGAGGTTATTTGAAGAATAAAAAGCCAGCATCAATTTATTTCACAATTGGTGACCTTGGATTTAAGCCACAGGAGAGACTAATATAGATTTTTTATGTCAATGCCAACTTAATATGTTCTGCTTACTCCTTGCAGAATCACCAAAAGCAAGTATTTCTTCTCAGCATTGAAATCCATTTCTTATAGTCACTAAGTGTACTTTCAAATAATATAAGTAAAGGGTGAAGAAAAAAAATTACAAAACTAATTTCATGACTAGTCTTTTTGGTTGAATGTGTATTGCTTGGTTTACAATATATCATTTCGTACAGTGAAATAATTTTGGCATAAGATAAAGAGTGAGAAACAGAAAGGCAACATGACTTCTTTGTCCTATATTTTAACAACATTAGAACTTTACCCCTGACAATTATTCAATGCCATTATTTTAAAAATTCAATTCCTCCTATAATTTGACAAAATTTGTTTTATGTATTTTGTCTGTTAAGGAATTTTTAAATTTTTTGAAAATTTAGGTTTATGATAATTTTATACTGTCTGTGGCAGTTTGATATTGTTTATGAATTCTAAAAACAGATATTGGATTATGTTTGTAAACTGCTTTGTCTCTCTAGGCATTTTATTGGATTCAGAGGTTTCACTTACTTGATTAAATAATGATTAAGGCTTTGATTGGCCACATCAGTAGGATGTTGCATCTGTCTCCTTTGTGGGCAGGGACTTACAGAGAAACTGCACCACAAAGAAGAGAGTTTTGAGTTTTGAGCTGGAGCCTGGGAAGTAAGCACACAGAGGAGCCAAGCAGCTGAGCTGGTAGAGAATGGAGCCCCAGGAAGAGAGACAGAGCCAGTCATCTGATAGTCTACAGCTGGCCTTGTGGAGAGATCACAGCAGTTAAACCTGGAGAGAAACAGAGCTGTGGGAAGAAAGGAATCCAAGAAGACTGAACTCTTGACAGATGTCGACAGCCATCTTGCCCCAACACTTGGCAATAGACTTTGGTGAAGGAAGTAACTTATGCTTTATGGCCTGGTAACTGTAAGCTTCTACTCCAAATAAATATCCTTTATAAAAACCAACAGATATTGGGTATTTTGCATTAACACCCTTTTTGCTGACTAATATACTATCTTTCTAATTTCCTGAATAAGAGGTCTATTTTTCTAGTAGTACTACTTTGAACAATATTATTTATATATTTATATTTGGAGATAAATCTTTGTATGTCCTATTACTATTCATGTAGTATAGAAATACATTGTTGGTCTTACTTTTAAATAGACACAATTACTGTGAAAAAGTATTATATACAAGCATAAAGCTACTTTGAAATTCTGGGATGCTAACTTAAACTTTGGATTCATCTTGAAATCTGTATTAACTTTTTTTTCCATTAATATAGTTCACATTTTCATGCTTTTTTTATGTTTGATATTGTACTTTATGAATGATATATTAGAGGGAGTCTGGGTTATTTTGTCATTCAATAAGGAGTGTTGAGCTTTGTTCTGGCTGGCAATAAATTACTTGTAATGCCTTTTGAAATTCTCAGAGTTCATATTATTCTTTATTAAGGTAGATCTCTTTGGTGTTATTCTCAGTTTTCAGGCATAGTATTTACTGGAGGGCCAGGGTTCTTACAGTTCTAATGTGTGGCCTTTATTTATTTTTATTTTTCTTGTCTTAAATCCATTTTTAACTACAAATATATTTGTTAATCGACTTTCTGTCTCTGTAAATTTGCCTATTCTAGAAATTTCATATGCAAATAGTCTTAACTGAGATTAACAGTTTTGTCAGATTAAGACCTTACTGTGCCCATTTAAAGGATAGGGAGAAAAAGTGAGAGAAAGGTAGAAAGGAAGGAAAAATCTTCAATGACTCTAAAAATACATCAGGACTGGGAGCCTTTACATCAGTTTGTATTATCAGAACTATAAACACTTATTATTTTAAAATTATAAAAGAGCAAGGACAATCACCAATACTATTTTCGTTCAGCATAGCTAGCATAATAAGGCCATGAGCCATTATAAATTTTACATTCCAAATTGGGTAAAATACAGTGCCTTACTACAATAAGGAAACACTAAGTTCACAATATGGTGACATAAGTGAATGCAATAAAATTTGTGGATAGAAGTCAAATCTCTATTATACTGCATGTGATATCTTTGAAGCTTTTTTTTATCTGTATTTCATCCATGTAATTATATTGCATTATGTAAGATTCCCAAATACATGGACAAACTCTTATAGGCTGAGCTTCAATGTATGCATTGTAGTTGTGCCACATAACAGGGGCCTGTGGAGAGGTAAGGAAAGGTCACATCTTTTTCCCACCCCCAAACATAGTTTTCCCAATTTCCTTGCAATATGTAAAATTTGTAATATGTATTACAGGTGAATATGAATTGTTCCCTTAATGCTTCTTGGTATAGCTGAGAAGAGAAAGCTTGTACCCAAGCTCAGATTAATGGAATGTTGAAGGTTTTACAAGTTCACCAATTCTGAAAGTAGAATATATACAGAATTGTCAGAATTCAACTAGAGACTGACTTTACCTGACCCTTAAAATTTGTCATCTTTAAGTTCAAATTGGCCCTTATTAGAAATGCATTCAAGATTCTTCCATGCCTTGAACCTCACTAACCATATGGAAACACATGCAAGCTTAATACAATAATAGTAGGGCCCAAGCCATTCTATTATAGTACTCTGTTGAGTATATTAGCTTAAAGATAAATATTTGCTATTTTATTCTAACTTTGTCACCAATTTACTATTACACATATCACTGTTGCAGAAATAGATGCCTCCCCATAACCTATCACACTGCACCAGCTCTAAGACAGCCTGGAGCTGTTTCCAAGCTGCAGCTTCTCTGACCTTCCTTAGGACAATTCCACATTCTCTGCAGAACACATCAAAGCATTTCAAGAGATTGAACTTTATTCCTTATGATTGTAACTTGCTTTCTATTGTATACCTTCTTAGCTTTTTTTTCTTTTCTACCTTCATTGTCTCACAATCCCCATTCCCTCATTTATACTTCCAGGAATCACCTACCAATTGATATCATATATCTAATCCTTGTCAAAGGTTCTGCTCAAGAGGGAATATAAACTCTGAAAATTGCATCTTGTTGTACAGTATTGGTAAAATGAGATGCAAAAATCCAGGACACAAAAACCCTGTAGATGTAACCAATAGGAGATAATTATAATGCTAAAATCACGTTACTGAATAACTAGAATTTCTCATCAAAAACTATTAGTATTTGAAACACAGACCCTTAATCAGCATTGATATCTGAAACTTGACCATCATCATCTTTCCTACGATCATATTCTAGATGAAGCTTTTAAATCATGCTTTCCTCTTCAGTATTTCAATTGTTTCACTTTCCAGTATCAATATAGAAATGAAAAAAGAAACAGATTCTTTGCTTTCCTCAATGAGCATAGTACTGCTAAAAATAACTTGTTACTCCAGAAAATCTCATTATGAAATTAGAATTTTAATATGTATACTGTATTGTGCTGAGTCTGGCTGTGGTACTATTGTCATTTCAATAACAAATTATTGTAACCATCAGTCAAGAATTGCCACTGGAGCTAATCTGATGATCATGAAGATGGGGGCCCTCTACTCATCTCAAATGTGGAATGTGTTATTGCTCCCTCATGTGGTTGTTAATTTCACTGAAACCAGAATTACTAGTGTTTTTCCCCTTTGAGACAACACTTTGGCAGCATGAATGCCATTTGTTATGATTCTCAAAGAATCTGAGACTAATAAATGATGCCACTGTATCTTTGATAATTACCCAGGGTATCTTTGATTTCCCTATTGAGAAACATTCTTTTATATACAGTTTCCAAAATTTCTTGTAATATATTTTTACTACTCAAATATTTATGTGTTTACCTTGACTTATGTATATTATTGTTGGATACACACTTTAATCTCACAAGAATGATTTCAATATTCAGAATTTTCCACAGTGGTTTCTTCCAAGTTTTATGTCTGAGGATGAGGGATGATTTCGATTACAGGCCCGATATTGTTTTAAAAGATTCAGAGATATTTCAATTTAGGATTATGTCTTTTACCCTTATTTTTTTCTTTTAATCTCACATCTAAATTGAGTTTATCCTACCTAAATTCCTTGTACCTTAATCTTCATAAGTCCTCATTGCCCATTCCACTCCAGTTCTCCTTCATATATATGCCACCTCTTCTACAAAGGATGATATGTATCCCTGAAAAGGTGTGCATCTTCATAAAGTAAATACAATGTCTATTTTAATGAGTATGCATATGTTGTAACATATCTCATTTTGACATCTAAAGTATTCAAATAGGTTTTTGAGAACTATCAATTTTACTACATATACACCAATTCTCTGCTGCCTTCTCTTCTCCACTAATATATATTAATACTATCATCTGTATCTATCCACATTTACCAAACACATTTTTTCTTTAGTAAGAAACATTAGGTTAGTTCCTAACTGCTGAGTTCTTCACACATAAATTTGCCTGTGTCCCTCTGGGTATCCATGATTAAATATCTCTATGAAATAT
>JAQZBX010000467.1:81246-109418 GCA_029593785.1 Cabassous unicinctus | reverse complement strand
GATATTGAACCCAGAAGCTCGTACATGAGAACCAGGCACTCAACCCCTTGAACTACATCCACTTCTGCAGTGAAGTGATTCTTGACAAGGTTTTAAAGCCCAACCAGCTGGGCCAGAACAGACTATTCAACAAATGGTACAGGGAGAACTGGATATCCATATCCAAAAGAAAGAAAGAGGACCCCTATCTCACACCTTATACAAAAATTAATTTAAAGAGGATGAAGGACCTAAAAATAAGAGCTGCAATTATAAAACTCCTAGAAGAAAATGTTGGGAAACCATCTTGAAGATCTTGTGGTAGGTGGTAATTTCTGAAACCTTATACCCAAAGCATGAACAATGAAATAAAAAAATAGATAAATTGGACCACTACAAAATTATATACTTTTGTTCTTTCAAAAGAATTTTTCAAGAAAGTAAAAAGGCAGCCTACTAAGAGAAAATATTTGGAAACCACATATCCAATAAGGGTTTGATATATATTTTATATAAAAAAATCAAATGACTCAACTATAAAAAGACAAGCAACCCAATTTTAAAAATGGGCAATAAAATTGAAAAGACATTTCTCCAAAGAGAAAATACAAATGGGCAAAAGGCACATGAAAAAATGTTCAATATCACTAGCTATTTCGGAAATGCAGATCAAAACTACAATGAGATACAATTTCACACCTTATGGAATTTCCATTATTCAAAAAACAGAAAAGTGCAAGTGCTTGAAATGATGTTTAGAAATAGGAACATCCTGCACTGTTGGTGGAAATGTAGAATGGTGCAGACTCTGTGGAAACAGTTTTGCCTTACCTTAAGAAGGTGAATAGACAGCTGCTGTATGATCCAATAACCTTGTTACTAGGAATTTATTCAGAAGACAGAAAGCAGTGTTGTGAAGTGGCATTTGCAACCCGATATTCATAGCAATATTATTCACAATTGCTAAAATATGGAACTATCCCAAGTGTCCATCAACTGATGAATGGACAAATAAATTTGGTAAATACACACAGTGGAATGCTATGAAAGAAAAATTGAAATTAGGATGCATATGACAACATGGGTGAACGCTCAGGACATTATGTTGAATGAAATAAGCTAGACACAAAATGACAAATATTGTATGGTCTCACTAATATGAACTAATTTTGATGAGTAAACTCATGGAGGTAATCTCTAGATATAGGAATCTCTAAAGTATGGGTTACCTGCAATAGTATGTGGTTTGAGAATGGGAGCTGATGCATAATGTACATAGCATTTTTCATAAGGTTAATTGTATAAGTGTGGAGATGAATAGAGTTGATATTAACACATTATAGTGAATATAACTAACATGGCTGATTTATAAGTGAAATTGTGGCTAAAGAGGATGTCTGGATATAAATGCCAATGGAAAGGAAACTAGAGAATTATCTAGGCAATGTATAAAAGTGATTTAGGTGGTGGAGGAAGATTTTGTCAAGGCTCTTCTTTTACAAAGTATTTAGAACATGTTGATGCCCAGGAAAATTACTACTAATGTAACTCATGGACCAGAGTTAACAGCAATATTATAATATTTTGCAGCATTGGCAAGAAGATATATCAATTATAAGGGACAATAATAGGAGCTATAAGGGGTTATGGGAATTTTCCTTTTGGAGTAGTGAAAATGTTCTAAAATTGACCAAGGTAATGACAGCACAATTCTGTGAAGGAAATGACTGCCACTGAATGTACACTTTGAAAGGATTCTACAAAGCATGAGACTGTGTAACACAGGGACTTACTGATGGATGATGGACTGTGGATAACAGGACAAATATGAGGATATTCTCACACACCAAATATAAGATACAGGCTATAGTTAGTAGTAATATTTTGATGATACTCTATCATAGTTTGTAAAAAATGTTTCCCAACAATACAATGTGTTGGAGCTGGAGTGATGTATGGGAGCCTTATATAATGATAGGCATGTTTGTTTTGTAAGTTCACAATTTTTACAATACTCTTATTATTTATGTATGTTCATGTATGAATTGATACAATTTAATAAAATTTTATTTAAAAAATGGTATCCACAGGCAAAGAGGGCACTATATACTGATAATGAGGTCAACTCAACAAAAAAAATATACCACTTATAAATCCATATACAGAATTGGGGATTGAAGCATATGCCACACAAAAAAAGCATATTTAGGTACCAACCTCTTTTACTGGGGTGTGAAGTTATTTGTAATTAGGATGTTTGAAGATGTTTTTAAGGTATGTCAAAATGAATGGGAGAGAGCCTTAATCCAATATGATAAAGTCTTTACCTGCAAAGTTAATTGGAAAGGGAAGAAGAAACCATGGGGAGCCACCAGACCCTGGCAGTCAGCAGATCCTAGAAGAGAAATGAGAAAACACTGCTATGTGCATTGTCATGTGACATAAAAACCAAGGAAACCCAAAGATTTCCAACCAGGCAGAAGAAGCTGCTGTGAGGAGAAAATAAGCCTTAGAGCCTCTTAAACTGAACAAATTAAATTCCTGTTGTTAAGCCAACCCATTGCACAAATTTTTATTTTAGGAGCTAGGAAACCAAAACCTACACCTAACAACAAAGCTTGTAAATATATGAAGCTAATATTAACAGATTTAAAAGCAAAAATACATGGTTTTACATAAATATTGGGACTTCAATAAAACCATTTTCTTTAATGGATAGAACATTGAGAAAAAGATCTCTAAGAAAATAGATACTAAGAAAATGATACTATAAAGTAATTAAACACAGAAGACTTATATTGAGCACTTCACCAGAACAGCAGAATGCACATTCTTCCCTATTACACAGAGATCATTTTCTGGGACAAACATTCTATTAGGTTGCACCTAAGTCTCAACAAATTTAAAAATATTGAAATCATAAAATGTATCTTCTCTGACCACAGTGGAATGAAGCTAGAAATCAATAACAGAATGAAAAAATGAAACTCACAAATATGGGAAAATAAAACAAGACACTTAGCTAATGGACCAAAGAAGAAATCATGAGGGAATTTTTAGGAAATATCTTGACAGGAATTAAAAGAAAAGTACAACATACCTAATCTTATGGAATACAGTAAAAGCAGTACTTAGGGGAAAATTTATAGCTTGAAATGTTTATGCTAATATAGAAGAAAGATCTCACATCAGAGAACTAATGTCACATCTTGAGGAACTAGAAAAAGAAGAACAAAGTAAACATAAAGTGAACAGGAGATTAGATTGGAAATTAATGAAATTAAGAAATTAAAAATAAAATGATGGAAAGATTCAAAGGAAGCAAAAATTGGTTCTTTGAAAAGATCAATAAAATCAACAGGCTGATAAGGAACAGAGAGAGCATGCAAAAACTAATTTAGAAATGAAAGGAGGGACATGTGTAATGTGGGTTTGTTTTCTGGAATTGGGAATTGTCCTCAATGGCATTGAAATGACAGATATAGTCCATTATATATCTTCCCATAGCCTGAAGAATTGTATGGGAAAGGGTGTAAATTACAAGGTGAACTATGGTTAATGCTCAATGGCAATGACCCAGGATGTGTTCATCAATTGCAATGAATGTGCCACACTAATGAAGGATGTACAGTTTGGTAAGGTTACTCTCACCATCATCAATTAAGCCCAGGCTTTACCGTCTTTGGCAAGTGGCTTCCAAGGTCATCCATGGGATTGGCCCCCAATTCAGCAAGTCAAAATAGGAAGAGAAGGAAAGTTGTGTGAAGGAGGCTTGAAGTAGCATACATTGCTTCCCTTCACATCCTATTGGCTATTACACAGTCACATACACAAACATAAATACCTGGAAAAAAACATGAGAAATGTAATGTAGCAGAAAGAAGGAAAGGGTTACTTGTTTAGGGTGTTGGATGGGGAGGCATTCGGGACAGGGAACACCTGGGGCAGGCTTCTAGGGAGAGTGTCAGTGATCATTTTGTTATATTGAGTTGAATCAGTGGGTGGAGACTCACATAATGAGTGGGAAGGACCTGGAATCTCATCCTGGGGAGCATCAATATGTTCTCAAACAGAGGGGTGGGAGTCTTTTGAGAGCTGTGCAGTTCTTAATAGGGAAGGACAAACCAGTGTGCCAAGACCTTAGTGTTGTTGCAAGTAACTATGAATCTTGTCATCCAAGGAGTGAAGACAGGTGGTCACTGTGGACCCTAAGGAGATGGGAACAACAGAATAGATGGAAAAGGGATTAGTTAGTGGGCAATAGAAGTGTTCTACATGATCTTGTAAAGATGGACACAGGCCATGTTAAATATCATCAAAATTTATAAAAGTGTACCGTCTAAAATGTAAATCATAATGTAAACAATTGACCATCGTTAGTAGCTATGTTTCACTATTTGTATACCAGTTGTAACAAATGTACCATCCACATATAAAAAGTTATTAATATGGGAAGGGGGAAAAGGGGGAGGATGTTGGGTATATGTGAGTCCCCTCTATTCTGTATGTGACTTTACTGTGACCTAAAACTTTGTTGAAAACAAAATGAAAAATAGTAAGACACTGTGGAATAAATGAAATAAAATATCACTGTACATACAGTACAACAGATATTACAGTGATGAAAGGCAAAAATATCAAAAATTTTTTTCAATATTTTTTGTTATTTTTTCATATCCCAATTTTTAAATTTTATTTTTAGTTTTCTTTAAATTTTTCTGTATCTTTTTTCTTACATTAAACCTACCATTACTATTTCACTTTCCTGTTAATTATATTTGGCTATTTCATTGGCTTCATTTCTGAAGAAGTTTTAGTTCACAAAAGGGTTACAACTGGGGCAGGGGAGGATCATTGGAGTAGGGTATCAGTGATTGGGGATATATGGAAGAAAGTTCACCTGGACATACATATAAGGTGCATAAATGTGTTCAAATGTTCATGGGGCATTGTCACAGTGGCTGGAGATTCACACAATAACAGAGAATATTAAATTCCCATCTGGGAGAGCTCTGTCATGTTCTCTAATGGAGCAGCAACTATCCCTCAAGTGCAGGGGCAAAGACTGGGAAGGAGGATGGTCCAATGATGAGCCCCTGATATTGAATATTATGGTTGTGAGCCTTTGCTCTTGAAATTGAAACTTGGCCTAGTGTTGTGGAGTGCCTAAGAGTGGCCTCCTGAGAGCCTCCTTGTTGTTTTAATGTGGCCTCTCTCTCTAAGCCAAACTCAGCATATAAACACATTACCTTCCCCCAGCATGGGACATGACTCCTGGGGATAAGCCTCCCTGGCACTGAGGGATTACTACCAAGCACCAGCTAGCAATGCAATTGGAAAAAGATATTGAATAAAAGGGGGGAAAGTTAAAAACCAATGAGTTTATATGGCTAAGAAACTTCAAAGTGAGTCAGGCGGTCATTCCAGAGTTTATGCTTATGCACTTCCCAGCAGGATCTCATAGACTGCCAAAGTGGATAGTACCTCAAATAGTGGGGCATCTGAGGGCTCTGGAGACACCCAGGTCCTTTGCTCAGGACAGATAGCTCTGGAGTTTTGTGTCTTGCCCTTGAGCCCCACTTTGGAATTTGTGCTCCTGAGAGTGACAGAGTTGGAATCAGTTATGGCTTTCCTACACATGGCTCATCTGTTCCTTCTATTTGAACCTATACTTGATGCTGTAGTTGACAAGTGTACACACAAGAGATTGGAAACTTTGGGCTGTCCATGTAGCAGCTGGGCCCTGAGCTTCAGCAGAGTCACAACACCTACTCTCCAGTTCATTGGACTCACCCAGGACAACTAACAAGGAGGTGAGGATTGATAACCACCCTTCCAAGGAAATGAGACAGACTACAGCTGCAAGCAAGACTGTCCCATCTATTGCCTGTGTTGGATAAAAGCCCCCTCTCAATTAAATGTGTAGTGGACATCAGTGAGTGGGATTGTGACCACTTACTGAAAATAAAAGTTCTGAAGACTTAGAGTTGGGCTAGAGATAGCAGTAATTTATTTGTTTCTCATGAGAAAGGGCATACCCCAGGCAAATGTAACTGGGCAAGTGTGTGTGATGAATGTAAGAACAAAGATTATATAGTTCCCCTGACACAATGTTCCATTTCCCTCCTTCCCCAACCTTACCAATCTCCCATTAGCTGGGAGTTGAGGGCTTACAAGCTTAGGCACGAAAACTAACACAACCCTAAAGTTAAAAGTATAAGGGTAAGTTCTCAGTGTCTGAGTTCATCCCCTTTACTGACATGAGTTTTTGGGGAAGTGACTCAAACAAGAATGTGGGAGGGTTAGATAAGTGGGAACAGGGAATTCAGTTTGAGAAGAGGCCACCCTATGTTCTATTTCTCTCATCACCATCCCAGAATCCTCAGGATTGGAGAATGAACTATGGACAAGAGTGGAATTACTGTTATTCTATTATAGACCTGTGATTCTAGCAATGGAAGAAATTACAGCATTGATTTGGAGGCAGTGGCCACTGGAGGCTCTCAGGCCAGGTGGAGGGAAAGGCACATGTATTGTTCATCAATTGTAACTAAAGTATCATACTAATGCAAAATGATAAAATAGGAGAAAATGTGGGAGGGAGGTATACAGGAACTCTATTTTTAGCATAATTTTTCTTTAATCCTAAAACTACTGTAAAAATAGTCTATTAAAATAAATACATAAATGATAGCATAAAACCAAGGGCTTTTGTTTTACACAGATATGAGTTCAATTACACGATTGTTGGTCTCCAGTTATTTGATTAAAACAAGTTTCTTCATAAATCTGAGCCTCACTGTACTTAGATATTAAATGAAATAAGCATGATTGAAAGCATTGTGGAGCAGATTTAAGTGTTAGCATGTAAAATTTCTATTATGGTAACTGTCACATAGAATGTACACCAAAGATGTTAGTTATCTTTCTACTTTGCTTTCTTTATGTTACTGAAATTAAAGACAAAAATTAGAGGGAATGTTTTCTTGTCTATAAACTATGTCTTATAAAATGATGTGTATTCCAACATTTAGAGCATGATGTTTTGCTTGATTGATATCCATCACATAGTTGATAAATTGATTTAATTACACATATATTTTCAGGCTCATAATTTTTAAGTAAAAATGTTTTTAGAATAGTATTCTATTTGCAGAAAAGTTGCACAAATAATACAGATGTTCCCATATACTCCACTCTCAGATTCCCCTAATATCATCTTACATTAATATGGTACATGTGGCACAACTAAATTAACTGAATTCCATAATTTACTCAGATTTCCTTAGATTTGACCTAACATCTTTATTCTGTTCTAAAATCTCATCCAGGATACCACATTACACTTAGGAATCATATTTCCTTAAGCACCTTCAAACAGAGTTTCTGAGACTTTTATTATTTTTCATGACATTGACAATACTGAGGAATACTGCTTAGACCTTTGGGACATTATCCACCAGCTGGAGTTTGTTTGACATTTTTGCCATGATTATATTGGTGTTATGAGTTTTGGGGAGGAAGACCACAATGGAAAGCTCCATATCATTGCATCATATCAAGCGTGTATTCTAACAATATGACTCAGCACTGTTGATGTTAACCTTGATGATTTGGATGAGGTAGTGTTTTCCAGGTTTCTCTACTATAGTTATTCTTTCCCTTCCTCTATCCTAATGTACTCTTTGGAAAGAAGTCACTATGTGTATCCCACACTAAAAAGTGGAGCATTATGATCTACTTCCTTGCAAGTATGGAATCTATATAAATCATTTGGAATTGTTATCTATGGGGAATTTGTCTGTTCTCCCCATCTATTTTTTATTCAATCACCCATTTATATCAATATGGACACATGGATATTTATTTTATATTTTTGAAAATATTCCAACACTGTGCTATTTATTTTCTCTCTCACATTTTTCCAACTTTGCCCATTGAGAGCTCTATTGTCTCCTGTGTCCCATTGATATATCCTCTACATTGTGTGTCAATGTATGTTTTTGTTGTTTTGCTTTTTGTGGGTTATTTTTCCACTTTAAATTTTTATTTTTTCCTTACTTTTTGACACTAAAATATGCTCTAGTTAATCTTTTACATTCCTTGTCATACATAGCCTTAGAATTAAGAAAATCTCCCAAAAATACTTTTTTGTTTTATTGGACAATGATATTAAAAACCAAGGTCTGGGTACTGGATGACCATGTATTTTTATTCTAGTCAAGGAGGAGTGTTATTTAGTCCCTAATTAACACCTCAATTGCAGAAATAGGCCACCCATTTCCATAACCTAAAAAGACAAATTAAGCTCTTTTTCACATCTGGCTCATGTTTCTTAGTTGGTAGGAAAGGAACATTTCAAAAAATGACCTTCCTCAGACTCTGATATTTTACATCATTCATGTTAAGCACTCCTCAAGGAAGGCCAAAAAATTAATTCCCCAGTTAAAATCTTGTGTGATGCTGGAGTTCAGAAAGTGTGAGATGAAATTGGGAACATCTTAGCTTGTGTTCTATTAGGCAGGTGAGAAACATATGCCTTTTTGTGAGGTCAAAAAAGAACCCTTTTACAAAATAATCAGACAGCATTTTAGAAGCACTTTTTCTTCTTGTCTGAGTAAGTAGTTTTTAAATTACCTAGGGAATAAAAGTGGGCATGAGTTACATCCTAATATCTTCATAAAAGCTAATCAGATTTTTTATTGCAGAATAACTTACTTGACTTTATTAATACTCAGAGAAAGTCAATATGTTCATGTCTGTGGTAAGTTTCTAATGCATACAAGGCACTGTAGAAAGATAGTGCATGGACTTTTATAGAGTTATTTGCAATGTAAAGTGAGAAGCTCAAAATAAAAGGTGTGCACATCTGTTCTTGGTGGGAATGACTGCTGCAAGGTAAGGGCTATTGGTAGTTAGTAGTGAGATGGACAAACAAAGAGAAATGTTATGTTTGGGTGTTCCAGCAAATACTTCATGGAGGTGATGATTTTGTCATTGATATAGTAGTTTGCAGATTTCCTATCTCCTCAATGGAAGATAAGTATAAAATAGTGTAGGGCACTATGGAATTATACCTATGGGAACCCTCTTGAATCCTCCATTCATTTCAAAATATTAATTTAGCACCTACTTTTATTCAAGATGCTGAAATTTTTGACAGTGAACAAATAGAAATCCAAGTCCTTATATTGCTTCCAGTCTCATGCAATTCATTCTTATGGCATGACATCCTATTGTTTAAAAATTTTATGAATTACATATATGTGTACATATCTGTCTCTTTATCTATCTTACCCTTCTATCATATATATCTATCTTTCCTTCTCTAAATATTAGTTGATAGAAACAACAAACAATTTTTCATTTCTTTATGCTGAAGAATTTTGACCAAAAATACAATTGGATAACTTCCCCGAATGCAAGAGGACCTATAAGTTAATGACAGTGCAGTGGTATTTAATGTAAAGAGCACTGAATTCCAGAACTTCCTCTCTATCTGATTCAACATCTTACTCCAGGTCCTGGATATTAACCTTGTCTTAAGAATACTGTTGTTCCTCCCGCCTAGTTCAGAAGAGAGATTTGAGGTTTCAGTGATATGCCAACGTAAACATGTAACCACTTCTGCTCCTAAGATAAGATTTTAAAAATCTTTATTTATCAATGTGGGAAGTGATTATGATATGTTTTCAAATATTAACAAAGAGTGCATTTTAAAATGTAGGTATTCCCTTATTTCTGATCCTTAGAAAGCAGTTTCCCTCCCCCAAAACTACAGCTATTATGCTTTTCCTTTGTACTCTTCAAAATACAAGCCATTTATATAAAACACAATGCTTTTATGTACTATATAGTGTGTGTATAATATATAGTATTCTGCTGTTAATGAAAATTTTACCATTCAAAGTGTATAATTCAGTCTTTGATTTTTTGCACTTTATCATATATTTTAGAGACCATTGCCTATATATCTGCTTTGTTTTTAATCAATGATTGTATAAAAGTATCATCCTTGATTTATTCATTCCTATTCTGCTGGACATTTAAGTTGTTTTACATCTTTTGGTACAATGGAAAGGGTTTTGTAAATGAGAGTTAGTATATATATATGAAATTGAATCACAGGGATTATAACTATGTGCAGTTGTGATATTATTGATGTTGAAAACCATCCCCTAATAGTCTGTACCCACTTGAATTCATATGAAAAATACATGAGACTTATAGTTTTCTATATATTTGCCAGCACTACATGTTAACAAACGTTCATCAAAACATCATTTTACTTATATAGCAGATGAAAAGTACATCTACTTAGAAACTGTGCTTAACAATGAATGAAATTTAGTATCTTTTCCAATGTATAATTCTTTTGATAAAGAGAAGTCTTTTGTAAAATTGGTTATTTGCCCATTTTTCATGTGTGTTGCCATTTTAAAGGCTCATTTGTACAATCTATGTATATTTAAAGAAAATATACTTTTATGTATCATATGTGGTGTAAAAATATTTTACCAGACACTTCATTTGCTTGTGCCTATGCTATTATTTAGAGGATAAGTGTGATAATGAACATAAAACAATTAGCCCAGTGTAATGACATATAGTTAAATAAACAGTTCAATTTTTGTTTGTCCTCTCTTCATGAAAGGCAATATATAGGGCGCTCAAGAATACAGATGAAAAAAATTCTATTGAAAAGTTTCAGCTCTGATTTTGAGCTTCCTGAGCTCATTTTTCAAATCCTTTGTAATAAAACTGTAAACCAAAATTTGAAAGAATGATCTGATTTAAAGCAAATGTTCTCCATCTCCTTTTCCTTAAATATAGTCACAGTGTCTCTTTGTATCTTAGGAAAATATGGTGAGAAAGCCAGGAAAATACTAAGGAGAAGAATTTAACTGTGGGCAACATGTTATGATTAAAAATCACAAAAATTCAATGAGAGTTTGATTTAGAACTGGAAATGACTAAAATTATTTGAGAGGAAAAATGAAAGGAAATATACTTAAACTTAGCCAAGGCAACAGCCAGCAGGCTTCTTGGCTTGTTGTTTATTGCTATTTCTCTAACACCCAACAACTCGGTAAGCTAAAATCTTATGTTTCTTGTCCGTCTGTCTCTTTGTGTGTGTGCATGCATGTTGGATTTATTAAGGAAGATGCTCTCATGTTTAGGCAATCATTGACTGGATACTCATGGTAGTAATAGAAGTGTCTTTTATGAATGGATTAACAGGTCCAAGAAATGAAAAAGCTCATTGAAGGAAATTACACATAGCTTTTTGCTTTTTTTATATCACATTACCCCTAAAATTGATAGTTCCCTGTTGAAACTAAAAAAAAGACATTCAGATCAGGAAATGACCTACTTGTGCCAAATCCACAAAGTTAATGTTTATTTACATCTGAAGAATTATTTACTTTTTCATTATTTTCCTATTGCACCAACCTATGCAATCAGGTCTAGAGTTTTAATAAGTATTATGAATAACATTTCATTCAGGAAAAATCAATACATGGAAAGATAAGTGATTACCAATTGTTAAAGTGAAGCACATACATGCCAAATGAGTTTTTTATAAAATTATTTATTTTCTCCTTTCAGATAAACTATTTCTAACCTATGCTTTCTCCAAATCAACTGAAATAATGCAGCAAAACAGCAATGTAACTAAGTTCATACTTTTAGGATTGACACAGGATACTTTCAGGGAGAAAACGGTGTTTTTAATCTTCTTAATTTTCTATGTGGGAACAGTTGTGGGGAATTTGCTCATTATTGTGACCATTAAGCTCAGCTGGACACTTGAGAGCCCCATGTACTTCCTCCTATTTTATTTGTCCTTTACTGATGTTTGCTTTTCAACTTCCACAGCCCCTCCACTAACTGCAGATGTTCTCTCTTCAAATAATATCCTATCCTATCATGAATGCATGACACAAGTCTTTGAAGTACATTTTCTTTGCTACATGGAGATCTTTGGCCTCATTCTCATGGCTGTTTATCGATATGTGGCCATCTGTAAGACCTTACATTACTCACCCATCATGAGCCAGCAGGTCTGCACCATCATGAATATTGTTGCCTGGATAGGGTCTTTCATACATTCTATAGCTCAGATTGTCCTGGCCTTGAGATTGCCTTCCTGTGGACTCAATTTGATTGATCATTATTGCTGTGATTTACAACCCTTGTTGAAACTTGCCTGCATGGACACTTATGTGATCAACCTACCGTTGATGTCCAATAGTGGGACCATTTGAACAAGAAGTTTCATGATTTTGATGATCTCATACATTGTCATTTTGATTCTCTGAGAAACCACAGTAGAGAAGGGAGGAAAAGAGCCCTCTCTACTTACACCTCCCATATCACTATTGTTGTCTTATTCTATAGTCTATGTATATTCATTTATACATGTCCTACAACCACTTTCCCCATGGACAAGATGGTGGCAGTATTTTATACCATGGGAAAACCTTTTCTTAACTGACTCATCTACACACTAAGGAATGCAGAAGTTAAAATTGCTATAAAAAGTTGTGGAGTATCAAAATTATCTCAGAAGTCAAAAGATGACTAGATAGTCCAATTACTTATTCAGTCATGTTTGACTAATTGGGTACCTATGTCAAATATGATAGCATCGGATTATTGAGGGAAGAACATGCCATCATATATAATTTTGTGAGTTGCTTCTTTTCTATTTAACATTCACGATGAATACCAAGGCACCATCTTCTGTATCAGAGAAATGTGAGTGTCAGATTAATTCATATAATTATGGACTAAGAGTTTTTCCTCTCTGAAGATTCTCTGCCTTTCCAGCCCTACCTTGTCAGGTGTATAAGTCAGACTACCCCTATGCATTCTAATCTCTAATGTTCCTTATTTGCTTTTATTTCTTTGCTTTGTCTTCAGTCTGGTATTGCCAGCATTTCTAAATGTGAACCCAGCTCTCAACTCTGAATCTGTACTCTGGTTTGCTAAGAAGAAAGATATTTAAACTCAATACCAGCCTTTCAAATATGTGAGCATCCATAAATAAAATAAATAAATAGTTAATCTGTCTATAACACATTTTCAATTTGGTATGCAGCTTCCTTCTGAATGCCCTCAAGGCAAAAGATCACAGTGTCCCAAGACCATTGATTCCATTTTATCACAAGTTTGTCTTTAAAAAGTCCCATATTTTTGAATAAGGTATTTTTCATATACTTATATTATAAACTAATTTTTCTTATTGTTTGCCTGTGTTAAGATAACTGAAAGATTATTTGTATGTTAAAATGGGCCTTTAGATAATCACTAAGATTGGTGTATATGCACTGAAGCAAAAGAACTCTGAAGCTCTAAGGGTATGAAGAGTAAAGTTATGTATATCATCAAGACTAGATAAAAAATAAAAAGGCATCAGAGTAAAAGAACTCTTACTAGTAGAATGAAAGGCAGAATGGAAGAACAGGATTTGAAGCCAATTAATGGTATGATAAAATTTCATTTAAAGATGTATTGTGTTAATGATGTGAATACAGTTATGATAGACATTCAGAGAATCCCCATGACATTTGTCTCCAGATAGCAGGAGTAAGGAGAACCCATGTTGTAGCAAGAATCTACTTTCTCCCTCTTGTTGAGCTGTCCAAATAAAGGGATTTTGTAGATTCTCAATTTAGTATTGCTAATGGGATTTTGGTGTGAAGAAAGGACAGGAAAGATTAGCAGTAGCACCTTGGCTGTATCTGTCATAGTTTATATCTTGAATTTTTATATTCATTGTGTTCTATGTAGGAAAGTGTAACACAACTTTAGTGACAATTACAAGTTTTTACTTCATTTCTAATACTGCCTCTAAATCTTTAATTGCATAAACTTACCAATAATAACCATGTCCTCCTGTGAAAAATGATTTAGTAATAAACTCTAACATGCTTCTAGCTTTTTGTGTTCTCACTTTTTATTCTTCCTGTAAGATTAAGATGTACAGTATCTACACTGAAGTCTCACATGAGGAGAACCATATATTTAGTAAACAATGGAAATGCCATCAATCCATCATACACTTATGTAATCTAATCTCCATAGCACTAACACAAACATACACACAAATACACACACACACACACACACACACACACACTGGCTCTACAGCTTTTCATAATAATATGCATTTCAGATAAATAAATGAAGATAGGAAATAGAGAAGAAAAGAAATAAACTAAACTCTAAGTGAAAATAGAGTTAGGATAATAGAATAAGAGAATCAATATAGGGGAAAACTATATAGAAGAAGGAAACTTAGAAGGATTTTTGTGGTTCAAAAGTATTATGTCCAAATTAAACCTAGGGTAATGAAGTAATTTTTTAAAAAAAGTCCTGGGACAGCATATTCAACCAGTGCACAATTTTGAAGTGACCGCCTACTCCAAAAATGATTTACTTAACAGGGAAGCTATAGTTGGTCATTATCACTTCATTTGAGAAACATACAGGATTTTTAATAAGTGTTCAATGTCTTTTCCTTATCATACTATCAGTGAAGATGCAACATCACCTCTGCATTAGTCCTTGCTAAAATGTATAACCTGGGGAATGGATGTAATTCAAGTGGTTAGGTGCCTGTTTCCCACATACAAGGTCCTGGGTTCGATTCCTGGTACCTCTTAACAAAAAAAGAAACAAATGAAACACCAACCCCCATTGGGTAGCAGATGTAGCTCAGTGGTTGAGCACATGATTCCCATGTATGAGGTCCTGGATTCAATCCCTGGTATCTCCTAAAAAATGCATAACCAAAATTTAATCATAAGGAAACACCACACAGATCCAAATGAGGGTTAATCTATGAAGTAATAGGCCTATATACTTCAGAATTAATGAATGTACCTCAGAATTATCAAACCCAGGGACTGACAAAGGAATTATTCCACATTAAAGGCAGCTTAAGAGAAATGAAAACTAATTGCCATGTATGCAATAAAATAAAATAGCTAAAAAGCATTTTCTTTGTACTGTTCTAGAAATTAAATTTGGACTGGGTTAGATAACATATCAGTATTAAATTCTGGGTTGTTTTTTTTTAATCAAAATTTTCTACAGTTTTACTAGGGAATATTTTACTCTTAGAAAATACACACTGGAGCATTAAGGGATGAGAGGGCAAAATACCACCAATTTACCATCAAGTGATTCAGAAGCAAAGTACATCTTTATTAATAAATTGAGAGGAAAGAAGGAAGGAAGGAAGGAAGGAAAGGAGGGAGGGAGGGAGGAGAAAGGAGGGAGGAGAAAGGAGGGAGGGAAGGAGGGAGGGAAGGAGGGAAAGAGAAAAACAGAACAAAATGTAGAAAATTAGTGAATCTTAGTAGAGGATGGCTATGGGCATTAATTGTACTATCCCTGCAAAATTTATGCTAGAATGTGATTATGTCAAAATAAAGAGTAAAACAGGAGGGTAAAAATCAGCTCCAAAAATATTATTGAAAGTAATATTCACAGTACAAAGCTCAGTTTCTCACTAACATATTTGAAAATAATTTATTTGATGTTTATACAAATTAATTATATAGTATAAAGTGAATCTTTTTATTGTTAACTATCAATGCCCCTAAATCTCCTACAGTTTACCATAATATGCTATACAAATATTATTAAAGAATACACAGAAATTTTTTTATGTGCCAAATTGTTTTTTAACTGAGAAATATTATTCTAAAGTTGCAAACATTCATTTAAATGTTGTTACAGATGATGAGGAATCTTGGTGAAAAGACTTTAGTAACAGTACATAGGACAGTCTTTAATTCTTTTAAGCATACATATCTAAACATTATTACTTTTCTCTTTCTTTTCCTTCCTTGTCTTTCCTTTTCCTTTCTTTTCATTTCACTTATTTCTTGTAAATACAAACTTCATGAAAATTTTCATATCATAAATATGGAAGTTATAGGTTTTATAAATGGCCTCCAAGAACACCAAAAAAAATGGTTTGGGTTTTACTGTGAGTAATTTTCATATAGATTTATTTTAGTTTGTGAAAGATATAAATGTTTAACCTATACTCTCAAATTCCCTGCCAGGATTTTTTTTTTTTTCTAGAATGACTGGGAAAATGTGAAGTCTAAAACAACATTTAAAATATAACAGATATGGGGAGTTTCTGAAGCATATATCTGTTTGTCAATACACAAGTGGAGATGAAAAGAAGCCCATCTAAAAGAATCATGACAAGGCTGACTGCAAACCATTGTTGATTCTTTTTAAAGGGCTGTCTTGAAGATAAATCTCATTTCAAGCTTCAGAGGAACTAAGTTGACTTTGGAATGACTTCAGTGAAATGATCGCATGTTGAGTTCTGTAAATAAAAAATTCATTAAATAATGCTACACATAATAAAAATAGTTATTACTATGTAGAAAATCAGAATGTATTTTTGCCTTGAAATTTCTCTAGTGTTTTCTTTGGAGGAAATAAAACAAATTTAGAAGCTGAAAAATACAAATAAAATAAAAATGTGTCAGATAAAAGTTTTATATAAAATTAATATAAAACAGCATAAAATCCACCACCTTTTTGTCTATGCATTATTCTTGGTGTTGAAAATATAGCAGTGAAAGAAAGAAAAGTGTTTATTGTCCCACGGAGTTTAATGTCTAAATTAGTGAAGAAAGATAATAAACAATGAGGTCAACATTTAATATACCCTTTCCACAGGCTTGCCCAGCAGCCATTTTCTTGGTTCTACCCTCATCTGGGTGTCAAGCAAGCTCCAGACCTCATCCTTCAAGAGTGTTGGGGTGATTGCCACACTTTAGCCAATCTTTGGGTTAGAGTCTTATCCCCCTTAGGACAGTGAAGTGAAGAAAACATCATCCCTAACATTTGGCATACAGGGTCAACACTCAGAGCAACCATTTGAGCACCTGGCCTTCCCTAATCCATGGGTAAAGGTCTGACCCTCTCAAACCTATGGGATGCTGACCTTAACTACCCCTAATCCTTGAGGAATGTCCTCCACCCTCTCTGTAACCTGCAGTGGGAAAACTGTCCCACAACATCAGGTGGGACCATCCACCCTCTTGAACTGCTGGGACAAACTCACCATCTCTGTACACATAGGTAGGCTTCCTCTCTTGGCCCAAGGTGATGTCTTAATTGCAGATTTTAGCGTCCATGATTTCCCTCTTAAAGTTGTTTGTTTTGTCACTCACTTCAACATAATGCCTGCTGCCAGCCACTTTTTAATCAAGCTCACCAGCATTAGTATGCAGAAGTTAGCTTGTCACACCTCTAACCATCCTCCCTACACAAAGATACATACCTGGATGCTATCTAAAAATGTGTGCAGGTGTCTCAAGTACAATGCAGAAAATTGTAAATTCAAACCTGAATTCATCTCTGGTCATCTCTAATTTGTTGCCTTGAAAATTTTAATTTTGATGAGGTCAGATGTATCTCACTTTTTCTATGGGTCATTCTTTTAATATCATATTTAAGGACTTTTTGCCTAATCCAAGGTCAGAAAGATTTCCTCCCCTGTTTTATTCTAAGTATTTTGTACTTTTTTACATTTTATATATGGTTTAAGATCCATTTTGAATTAATTTTGTACAATGATATAGTTTGAAGTTCTTTATTTTGTATATTATATTTTTTCATCAACATTTGTTGAAAAGATTATTCTTTCTCCACCGATTGCCTACACAACTTTGTTCAGATTTTGCTGAGAATGTATGTGCAGGTTTACAATCTTTAGTCTGTTTCATTGACAACTTGTCTCTATGAAAACAACATACTGTTTTGATCACTGTAGCTTTATAATATAACTTCATATTAGGTATTGTAAGTTCTTCAATTTTTTTCCTTTTTAAAGTCCGGGGATAATTTAGATCTATTACATTTCCATACAAATATTAAAATGAGGTTATTAATTTATGAAAATAATACTTGATTAAATTTGGTTTCAGATTGCATTGACTTAGAGATTAATATGAGAAAAGTTGATGTAATAATAAATTTGGACATCCAATCTATAAAACCAGCATTTCCCTTTATTAGGGCTTTACTATTCTCCCAGCATGTTATAGTTTTGTCTAGGTGTATGTGTCTTTCACAATGTTATATCATATTTATCCATAAGTATTTCATATTTTTGATCTACTATAATTGACAGTGTTGTGTGGAATTTTGTCATCCTAAAATATATATTCATATCTTAACACCTGGTCTTGCAAATGTCACTTACATGGAAATAGTTTTTGAAGATGTAATTAGATAAAATGAGGTGAAACTGCACTAGTTTGGGTCCTAATCTAATCTGACTTCCTTGTAAGTGGAGGGAAATTAAAACATAGAGACAGAAAAGGGGGAGAAGTCCATATGATGATGGAGACAGAGACTGCAGTGATGCATTTGCAAACCAAGGAACACCAAGAATCACCGGCAAACACCAGTAGCTAAAGAAGGCAATGAAAGATGCTCCTTTACAGGATTTTGATGAAGCCTGGCCATGCTGACTAATTGATTTTGAATTTCTACTCCAAAAATATTAGATAATAACTTTCTGTTGTTTGAAACAACCTACTTATGGTACTTTTCCATGGCAGCCTTAGGGATTTATGAGTGACATCTTAAAATTTAATTTCTGAAATTTTGTTAGTAGTATAAAAATAAAATAGATTTTTTATGTTGATCTTATCATAAAATGCTGTTAAGTTTGCTCATTAAAGAAACAAAGTCCCCTACATTGGATAGGAAGAAGTAAACCTATCTCTATTTGGTGACAAATATGATCATCTATGTAGAAAATCTGAAAGACTATAAATATATATATATACACATATACCTATTTCCCACTATAACATAATTATCAGAGAGATATTGGTCTAATAGAATAAGATATGGAAGACATTGTGTATAATTGGTATTATTTCTTATTTAATATTTGGTAGAATGAACTAATGAAACAATCTGGGTGTGGGTTTCCTGGTGAGAATATCATGCAACAAATTCAATCTCTTTAAAAGAGTTAATGCATTAAAAAGATTGTTCATTGTTTAGTTTTATGAGCTGTAGTAACTTACATCATTCAAGGATTCTTTTTTCATTCTGTTTAAGTAGTTATATTTAGTTATCTTAATAAGTTCATAATTTTCCAATAGTTATTTAAAAATCTATATATAGTGATTAAAATACAAGGTAGTGTGGTAACTAATGATCTAAGTATCCTATGTATCAAGATCTAGGATAATAAAAGCAAATTAAATGCAAACAAGACTGAGATAAGGATATAATAAAAATAAAGAAAGACAAAAATACTTAATTTACAGTCCTAAATAGTGAATATCTATAAAGCCAAAGTTAATTCTTGGACAGTATATTAGTCTGCCAAAGGAGTGCTGAGGCAATGTACTAGAAATCTACTGGCTTTTATAAACGGTGTTTATTTTGGATAAAAGCTTACAGTTAAGGCCCTAAAGAGTCCAACTCAAGGGTGCTTTCTCAACAAAATCAGTTGCCATATGTTGAAGCAAGATGTTTGCTGATTTCTGCTGGCCTCTCCTAACTGGGCTAACTTCCTCTTAAGGCTCCATAAGCCCAGCTTCTTTCTGATCTCAACTACATGTTGTCATAGAGCTTGTCTCTCAGGACTTTCTCTCAATCAGCTGCAAACTAAAAGGCAAATGGCTCATCTATCTCCAGGGCCTGAGAATCAAAAATGACAGAGCTCCCTCTCTTCCTGTGTGTCTTCTTGAGTGAGTGTGCATTCATATCAGCCCACCAATGGGGTGAGGACTCAAACTGAGTTATACCTCACCAACATAGCCCAATCAGAAGGCCTAAATTGATTTTATCAAGTACACTTAATCAGAGACCCTCACTGAATTTAATATAGTCAAAGGCTATCATACCCAGAGGAATAGATTAGTTTACAAACATAATCTTTCTCTTTTTGGAACTCATAAAATAGTCTCAAAATGCCACTGATGGATTATCAAAATTCAGAAATATTTAATAGATCGATCAAGTGAATTAAGCAAAAAAAATATGGTATCATTAGAACAAATGGAAATCTGTTATATTGCTGGTAGAATTACAAAATTGCATGAAAATTTGAAATACTGTTGGCCAACATTTACTACAACTACTGTACATTTTTATCAAACAATTTCACTTTTAGATAATGATATACAATACCATACATTTTATATGATTAGTCCCAATATATCCTCAATTAATAGTGGTAGGATGTAGTTTTACCTGGTCTTATCAGGAATAAGTTGTATATGCACATGGCTCATATTTCTGACTTACCTGATCTTGCTTACACTCAGTTTCAAATAACACAAGAGGAAATTAAGCTCACAGAGGAAAAAATGAATGACCTCTTGGGAATAAAGTGAGATTATATATACACTTCAGGGTCAGATGCCCAAAACACTATGGCCAGTCTTTTCCAACACCTATCTACTGGATGAAGCATGTGGGAGAAGAATCTCACCAAAGTGAACATGTTAGGCATTCTGGAAATCTAATACTTCAAAGATCTGTTTGAAATGGGCCTAAAGATTCTCCTGTGTAAATCTTTTAAGATGGAACCAGTGATGACTTCTATTAGAGCTTATTAATTTAGGTGAATTGGAGGAAGAGCCTGAGAGAAACATGTTTACATGGAAGGCTAAGGAGGAGGTTTTAATAATACCTATTCCAATAAAAGAAGGAGCTGTCAAGAAAGCCTGACCAAGCAAAAATATTTCGGCATTGGAAAAAAATAAATGTCCAATGAATATTAAGTATAATTATGATACTGTGAAATCATTTTACCTATTTCATCTCATAAAATTAACATAGACTTTTCAATGTTATGGAGGTGAAAAAAAATAAGATTAAGGAAAAGAACACAATAGACTTAAAATGTTTGGGGAATACAATGCTAAAAGAAACTGGAAATAAAATCTTGAGATAATATTTATCACTGGAAGACTGTGAAGAAATTCCGAGACTTGACCAAAGCCACAGGGCCTTCCAAACCTCTTCCTTCCTTTGAGAACGAAGTGAACTCAGAACACACACTTCCTCCTCAACCAAAAAGCTCCAGCCAAACATATAGTTACTATCAGATAGAAAATCACCAATCTCTCCCTTTCTTTCCCTCTTCTTCAATAGGAGGCCCCAGCTGATGAGGGAACTAAATGTGTATGCTTTGTTTAAATCAGTACTATTACATACAGAACTGTTGCAACTGCTACAAGAGAGACAATGCAGCACAGGTATTAAAAATTGAGCTGCAAAGTCAGAGTCTTATGACAACCTCTAATTACAAAAACTGTTTAATTCCTCTGGGAATGGTACATAAATTCTCTGAGATTCTAGTAACAGAGCAACAATACAGTAAAATATAGAAGACTTACTATATTCTATGCCAAGTATTGATCTAGGAATGTAATGTGCTTTATGTGCCAGATCAAACAATTAGACTATCATAAAGAGTTCTTTCTGAACACAGAACTTATGCTCTGGGTCTCCATAATGCACATTGTGCATCATGTCCTCTCATGTGAGAACATATTTTAGTCACTCAGATGAAAATATATGAACTGCACTGAATTATGAGCCTGGCAAAAAGACTCTGCATACTCATCTGATATATTACAAGTCCTTGAATAAAGAGGGTCAAGCAAAATGGATGCTCACTTACTTTTCCTTAAGGTGAGCCCAATTCACTTGATGACTCATTTTAAAATAAAATATCAGAACACTAATAAAGACTCTTTGTAGCACTTTCAGATGAAAAAGTTAATCCATGAGACATTTATTTATAATCAAATTGTCCTAAGAATGTTGATGGTTTATGTAGAGAGGAAGAAAAAAATTTTTTTTAATTAAAATGACTTTGAAATACTTAGGATATATTGTGACATTAATCATAGTCCTTGCAAGGTCTTTAGGGGAATATTAGAATAGCATAAAAGTGTCTAAATATTTCCTCTCAGTAGAATCTTAGAGCAAAGAGTATAGTAAAGAATGATGGATAGGAAGAGTTGACCAAGGCACGAAGTTGTATAGAACTGTGTCATTCACAACTTAATTTGGCCTCCAATCTTTCTAATAGGTCCCATGCAAGACAACTAATGTTCTTCAAGCCTGGTGATTTTTGACTGCTTTGGGGCTTAAATAATGTGCCTCTGTAATATAAGTGTTTACAAGCTAAATTGAGGTATTCCTGTAATAAAATTTAACATGATGAAAAAATATTTTAAATAAAAATCATATATTCATTAACAGATTTCTTAAAATTACATAATTTAGAAACAAAATATTTCTTAATTCGCCTGTGCTTACACTCACCTGCTGAGCAAGACAATCAACTAAATTATTCTATACATTCACTTGACAGATGTTCTTGCAGTCATCAGTAAATGTGCTAATGGCTGTAAAATGAAAGTCAGAATTAGCAAGCAGTAAATATATCATTAACATTATATCAGTTGATTTTGTTGTGGGATTAAAATATATTTTCATCATACTATCTGCCCACAAAATTTTGTGGTTCCCTAAGAGAGATGATAATAAAAGACTTCATGGTTCTGTAGCACAGCATTCTCCCTGATGGGATGTCTTTCCCCAAATCTCCCCTCAAGGAATCCAAGCCTCCCCCAGTACCATGCATACACACATGCACAAACACACAATCACACACACCCATGAGAAGTTTGATTTACTAAAAATTCCAAATAATCCCAGGAACAATACAATACTCAACCAAATAAAACAGAACTATAATCACTATCTAGTTGCAGCTAATTTCCTTTGACATAGAGGAAAGATTTTTCCTCCAATATTACAGATGATTCCATGGATCCAAGGAAAATGCAAGTTTTGTTAGATGTATGAAAGTCCCCTAGAATTTAAGCATTGAGAAAAACAAACATTACTGCCACTCTGCTTTTTCTTGACCTCCCTCTGGCTGCTAGGCAAGAGAAATCAATCAGATAAGTGTTCTGTGGAAGTAATGCACGGATTTTGTTCAAATAAGTCAAGTGCCTGGATTCAAAGAAATGTCTGAAGAGATGTGAGCCAAGACACAAAGCAGAGGTTGGGTTATGTGATCTATGAAATTGTGGAGATATGAGGTAACTAGAACACCAATGACTCCTTAATAAAGAAAATGAATAAGAAACATTATAAGTGCTGCTGATAGTGCTAGATTCCATTCCATACCTGACAGTCACATATATATTTATGCTAATTTTTTTTGCATTTCAGATGTAATGTATTTCATGATTCATACATGGCTGTAAATAGTGTAAGATATTCAGTATATATGATAAAAATATATTCAGTCAAAAAAAAGGGGGCCAGTGAGATACGGGAGGCAAGATGGCATCAGTTTAAGTGGACACTCACCATTTCTCTTACAAAGGGTGGCTCACTGGGGACAGGATCGTGCCCAGGTGAGCTGTTCTGGGAGCCCATGGAGTGGGAGCCTTGGGGCATTGGTCTGGAGGGAGATGGACAGGAAGATAGATTGCTCAAGATAAAACTGTGAGTTTTAGCCCCACATCTGGAAATCACAGACAGCTAAGCCCCACCCTCAGGGCAAGGGGCACAGGGTGGGCCCCAACTCCTGCCAGCCACCTAGCAAGAGGGAGCATTCTCTGAGAAAGGGAAGGTATTGTTAAGGACCAGAGAGGGGTTTCCTTTCTATGGGTTTGTTTGCCTGGAACCCCTTTGAGCTTTGGGGAGTACACCGGCTGGCTTGAAGTGGCACCAGGCTGAGGGGAGATGCAAATCTGCTGAGGCAGTCTGATTTACCTAACCTGCCATGGGATACAGAGGCTTTGCCTGATAAAGGGCAGAGTCAGCCAAATTAATTGTTCTGCACTGAGGACTTTCAGAATTTCAGCTCCCCTAATCAAGTCAGGCAGCGGGAAAGACTTAGAAAGTTTCCAAGAGCCTATTTGGGGTCCCCTGGGAGGAGGGGGTGATCTAGAAGAGGCTTGAAAATCATATCGGTGCTGTGGTGTACTCAGTCATCAGGGTCCCATTTGAATTCCAAAAGGGAACTCAACTTGACCAGGAGATGGGAGGGGAGAACTGCTCATACAGCCTGCTGAATTCTGCTGCTCTAGGAGAGTAAAATCTGCCCAGGAGAAAGTGACTGAATAACTTTCTGAAGAGCTAACTGGCCCAATTAGAAAGGTAGCTCAGTGGAGGAATTTCTGCATTGAATATATGAAGTCACTAGTTCATTTCCTGGCTCCTCTAAGACTAGTGATCTACAAGGATATCTAACATCCAGCTGATACTAAAGGACAGGAAAAACATAGACATTATTTTTGTACTATCTTCTTTTGGGTCCCTTATTTTTCAAAAAAAAAAAAAAAAGCTTACTGAAAAAAATTTAACTTAGTTTATTCACTAAAACCTGCCTCAAAACCTGCAGAGAGAAGCCTGCATGGTAATTGATTAATGAACACAGGCAGCCTGAGAGACTCCACAAAGGCCGAAGAAGGAATGCTGTTCTTCCTTAGCTTTGTTTGACTGCTTGCTAATGTGTTTGCTTTTTTCTTGCTTTTGATTTTGTTTTTGTTTGTTTTGCTTTGTTTTGTTTCTTGTTTTTCCATCTTCTTTACTCACTCCATTTTTTAAAATTAGGGGCTGGTAGCTTGTTTCTTCTTTGCTGTCCTTCTTCTTCCTTGATTTACCATTTTCTGTGTATATGGATTTTGTCTGCCAATGCTATTTCTTTTCCTTCCTTCATCTTCCTATCTTCTGCTTTCTGTTGTATTTCTTGCATCCCACCTTTTTTTATTAATTCTCAACTTTACTGGTTTTGATTTCTATCTTGTCTATTCTGTTTTCTTTTTTTAAATTATTAACCTTTTTCTTTCTGTCCTTTCTTTCTCTTTCTCTCTCTCCTCATCATTCTGCCCTTTTAAATCATTCTACATAGTTTTCTCTATTCAGTTTCCCATTCCATTGTAGGTACTCCACTTTTTTATTCCTATTACTCTACACTGCTTACATGAGGTAAATTTTCAATTTACTAAGTCTTACATGGTCACTCTTTTTACACTAAGTATTATTATTATCCTTTTTTTTTCTTACCACTTTTGATTTCTCTGGCCTTAATATTTTTCCTTCAAGGGAAGATAGAAAACAGCAAGAAAATAGAAGAAGAAGAACAAAGCGCCAAAAAGAAAATTTAACAAACACAAAAGCAGCAGCTAAACAAAAATCTAGAGCAGAGAGAGAAGCTAATTATCTGAATAAACCAAACAAGATAAATGATGACCAGAGGCCAACAAAAAATTACAAACCATACAAAGAAACAGGAAAACAGGGACCAATCCAATGAGAAAATTGAAAACCAGGAAGAGATGCATAAGAGTGAAAAACTAAACAAAGTTGCCCCAAAAAATACCATGGACCAATTTAATGAAGTGAAGGAAGATATTAACGATATTAAGAAGATACTGGAAGAAAATACTGAAGAAATTGTAAACATATATAAAAAGATAACGGATATGATGGTGATGAATGGCATGATACAAGAAATCAAAAAAACACTGGAATCACATGACAGCAGATTTGAGAAGGCAGAAGAAAGAATTAGTGATGTGGAAGACAGTACATGTGAAATCAAACAAATAGTAGAACAGATAGATAAAAAGATAGAAAAAATCCAGAAGGGATTTAGGGATTTAAATTACAACACAAAAACCCCAAACATATGCATTATAGGCATCCCAGAGGGAGAAGAGAAGGGAAAGGAAACAGAAGGAGTGTTGAAGGAAATAATGGCTGAAAACTTCCAAACCCTATTGAGGGAGATGGACATACATGACCAGGAAACACAGTGCACCCCAAACAGTATAAATCCTTACAGACCTACTCCAAGACATATACTTGTCAAAATGTCCAATGTTCAAGGCATATAGAAAATACTCAAGGTAGCAAGAGAAAAGAGATCCATCACATACAAGGGAGGCTCAATAAGATTAAGTGCTGATTTCTCATCTGAATCAATGGAAGGAAGAAGAGAGTGGTATGACATAGTCAAGGTACTCAATGAAAAAAACTTCCAGCCACAAATTCTCTATCCAGCAAAACTGACATTCAAAAATGATGGAGAGTTCAAAATATTCACAGATACACTGAAATTAAGAGAGTATGCCAAAAAGAAACCCTCCTGCAAGAAATACTAAAGGAAGTTCTACAGGTTGAAAGGAAAAAACAGGAGAAAGAGAGATGGAGGAGATTGTAAGAACAACTAAAAAGACAAAAAGAGAAATACAAATAATATATGACACACATAAACCCAAAGAAAATATGGCTGATATAAGAAATTCCTTGAGAGTAATAACACTGAATGTTAATGGAATAAACTCACCAGTCAAGAGACACAAATTGGCAGAATGGATAAGGAAATATGACCCATCTTTATGGTGTCTAAAAGAAACCCACCTTAGACCCAGGGATTAAAGGAGGCTAAATATCAATGGCTGGAAAACAATTTTACAAGCAAACAACAAACAAAAAAGGGTGGGAGTAGCTACACTAATATCAGACAAAATAGACTTTAAATGCAAAACTATTGTAAGAGACAAAGATGGACACTATATGTCAGTAAAAGGGATAATCATTCAAGAAGAAAGAACAATGGTAAACATTTATGCACCTAATCAGTGTGCCTCAAAATATATGAGGCAAACACTGGAAAGGCTAGGTGGAGAAATAAATGCCTCTATACTTATAGTGGGGGGCTTTAATACACTATTATCACCATTAGACAGAATAACTCGACAGAGAATCAATAAGAATCGAAGACTCTGACTAAAACATTAGAGGATCTGAACCTAATAGATATATACGGAACACTACATCCAAATACAGTAGGATATGCATTCTTCTTGAGTGCACATGGATCATACTCCAAGATAGATCACATGCTAAGCCACAGAACAACTCTCAATGAATTCAGAAAGATTGAGAGTATACAATGTAATTTCTCTGACCACAGTGGAATGAAATTGGAAATCACTAGAGCCAGAGAACCAGAGTAGACACAAAGACATTGAGGTTAAACAACACACCCTTAGACAAACAGTGGGTCAAGGAGGAAATCTCAAAGAATATAGAAAAGACCTTGAAATGAATGAAAAGGACAACACAACATATCAAAACCTATGGGATGCAGCCAAAGCTATACTGAGTGGGAAATTCATAGCCATAAATGCATACATCAAAAAAGAAGAAAGAGCTAAAAATGAACACCTAACTGCAGGAATTGGAAAAACAACAATAAACTAACCCCAAAGGAAGTAGAAAGACAGAAATTTCAAAGATTAGAGCAGAAGTAAAAGAAATAGAAAATAAGAAAACACCAGAAAAAAATAAACAAAACGAAAAGCTGGTTCTTCAAGAAAATCAATAAAATTACAAACCCTTTGCCAGACTAACAAAGAAAAAGAGCAGATGTAAATGCAGAAAATAAGAAATGAGTAAGGGGATATCACCACTGACCCCAAAGAAATAAAGAATATCATAAGAGGATGCTTTGAGAAATTATATGCCAACAAAAATGATAATTTAGAGGAAATGGACAAATTCCTAGAAACTCACATGAAGCCTACATTGATGAAAGAAGAAATTGATGAAATCAACATTCCAAATACAAATAAAGACATAGACTCAGTCATGGAAACCTCCCAACTAAGAAGAGTCCAGGACCAGACGGCTTCACAGGTGAATTCTACCAAATATTTCAGAAGGAGATAACACCAATCCTGCTTATGCTCTTACAAAAAATAGAAGCAGAAGGAACACTGCCCAACATATTCTATGATGCCAACATTACCCTAATACTAAAGCCAAACAAAGTTGCCACAAGAAATGAAAATTACAGACCAATCTCTCTAATGAACCTAGATGCTAAAATCCTCAACAAAATACTTGCTCATCGCACTTAACAACATATCAAATGAATTATACACCATGACCATGTGGGTTTCATCCCGGGTGTGCAAGGATGGTTCAACATAAGAAAATCAATCAATGTAATACACCACATAAACAGCATGAAAAAAAAAAAACATAAAAACAAACATGATCATCTCTATAGATGCAGAAATAACATTTAACAAAATACAGCACTCTTTCCAGGCAAAAACACTGAAAAATAT
>JAQZBX010000467.1:69114-81146 GCA_029593785.1 Cabassous unicinctus | reverse complement strand
GTATCCAGATTGGAAAGGAAGAAGTAAAAATTTTACTATTTGCAGATGACATGATCTTATACATAGAAAGCCCTGACAAACCTACAGCAAAACATCTACAAAGTATAAATGAGTTCAGTAAGTCACAGGTTATAAAATCAATGCTCAAAAATCAGTAGTATTTCTGTACACCAAAACAAGCAATCTGAGGAGGAAATCAAGAAAAATTACCATTGAGAATAGTAACTAAAAGAATCAAATACCTAGGAATAAATTTAAATAAAGATGTAACGGATTTATATACAGAAAACTACACAACATTGTTAAAGGAAATTAAAAAGGCTTAAACAAACAGAAGAATATTCCCTGTTCATGGATAGGAAGTCTAAACATCATCAAGATGTCTCTCCTACCCAATCTAATCTACAGATTTAATGCAATCCCAAAAATATCAACACTCTATTTTATAAAGAATTGGAAAAACCAACTACAAAATTTATTTGGAAGTATAAGGGGCCCAAAATTGCCAAAGACATTGAAAAAGAAAACTAAAGTTGGAGATATCACAATACCTAACTTTAAAGTATACAAAAAAGATACAGTGGTCAAAACTGCAAGGTATTGGCACAAATCTAGATATACTGACCAATGGAACCAAATTGAGAGTTCTGATATAGATTCTCACATACACAGTCATCTGATATTGGACAAGGCCACCAAGCCCACTCAGTTGGGAGAGAATGGCCTCTTCCAGGAACGTTGTTTGGAGAACTGGATATCGATAACCAAAAGTATGAGAGAGGAACACCATATCACATCTTACACAAACAATCAACTCAAGATGGATCAAAGATCTAAATATAAGAGCCAAGACCATAAAGACTTTGGAAGATAATGTAGGGAAGCACCTACAGGGCCTTGTAATAGGAAATGGTTTCATGAACTTCACACCCAAAGCATGAGCAGCAAAAGAAAAAGTAGATAAATAGGATCTCCTCAAAATTAAAAACTTCTGCACCTCAAAGGACATTATCAAGAAAATAAAAAGGCAGCCTGCCCAATGGGAGAAAATATTTGGTAACCACATATCTGACAGGAGCCTAATATCCGGCATATATAAAGAAATCCTACACCTTGAAAATAAAAAAACAAAAAACTCATTTAAAAAACGAACAAGTAACCTGAAAAGACACTTCTCCAAGGAAGAAATACAAATGGTTAAAAAGCATATGAAAAGATGCTCAACATTGCTAGCTATTAGGGAAATGCAAATCAAAACTACAATGAGATACCATCTTACACCCATTAGAAAGGTGGGTATTAAAAAAAAACAGCAGACTGTAAGTGTTGGAGAGGATGTGGAGGAATGGAAACCCTCATCTACTGCTGGTGGGGTTGTAAAATGGCCCAGCCACTATGGAGGGCAGTTTGGTGGTTCCTCAAAAAATGAATTATAGACTTCCATATTATCCAGCGATGCCACTGCTGGGTAATGCCCTGAAGAATTGAAAGCCAAGATATGAACAGATATATGCACACCAATGTTCAGAGTGAAATTGTTCCCAAATGCTGAAAGTTGGAATCAACCCAGGTGCCCATCAACAGATGAATGGATAAACAAAATGTTGTACATACATACAATGGAATATTAGTTAGCTGTCTTGAAGACCTTGAACTTATGTTGAGTGAAGCAAGGAAAGCATTGAAGGATGAAAAGTACATGACTTCAATGATATGCATTAAACTAATTGAGCAGTCTCAGAGAGCTATTGTCTGTAAGATAGGTTTACAAGAACTAGAAAGAGAAGAGAAGGTTGTGAGCCATCACCCATATGGACATAATCTATGGTAAAGTGATGGAGCGTAGTTGCCTATTAAAGGGATAGAACAGGAGAGTATTGATATCATTGGGTTGTGTGGTTGAGGGTTGACAGGTGGGTGGATTGGGAAGGGTGGGTTAGAAATTTCTGGATACTGGGGGGAGAGTTGGGAGAGGGACCATATGAACACTGGGGATTTGTGGGTATGAGGTTGAAAGTACAGAGGTGAGAATGTTTTTTTGGCAATATGACAAGGAAGCATCACTGGTTTAGAGTGTTGTTTGGGGGAGCATTTGGGACAGGGTGCACCTGGAGTAGGCATATAGGGAGTGTGTGAGTGTTCATTCTGTCATAATGTGTTGTTGTAGTGGGTGGATACCCACATAATAAGCAGGATGGAGTTAGAATCCCATCTTTGGGAGGACCGATTTGTTCAGAAATATATAGGTGTGAGTCTCTCAAGAGCAAGGGTAGTTCCTAATAGGGGAGGACAAACCAGTGTGTTAAGAACCCTTGTTGCATGTCGCTATGAATTTTGTCATCCAACCAGTCAAGCCAGGGAGTCATCATGGGCCTGGGAGGGGATGGGGTAGGAGGAATAGAATAGATTAAACAGGGGGTAATTCATTGTCAGTGGAAATGTTCTTTATGACCATCAGTGATGGGCACAGGGCATGGCAAATATCATCAAAATTTATAAAAAGTGTACAGTCTAAAATGTAAGCCATACTGTAAATCATTGACAATGTTTAGTAGCTATGTTTCACTATTTGTATATCAGTTATAACAATGTTACCATCCACATATAAAATGGTATTAATATTGGGGGGGAGGACAGAGGGAGAATGTTGGGTATATGAGAGTCTCCAGCATTCTCTGTGTGAAATTTCTATGACCTAAAACTTCTTTGAAAACAAAATGAAAAAAAATGTGAGACACTGTGAAATGAGGGGGAAGGTGTCACGGAACAGACTGGACACCAGATATTGCAGTGATGAAAGGCAAAGGTGAAAAAAAATTATTTTTTATATATTTTTCATTTTTCTAATATCCCAATCTTTTAATTTAATTTTATTTTCAGTTTTTTAAAAAAATTATGTATTTTATCTCTTCCATTTAAACTTATCATTATTATTTCATTTTCCTATTTAATTGTATTCAGCTATTGTAATGGCTTCATCTTTGAAGAAGCTTTGGATGAAAGATGGGTTTCAACTGGGGTGGGAGAGGATCGTTGCTAGGGGGTGTCAGAGATGAGGCGTGCATGGGAGGAAGTTCTCCTGAATGTAAATATAAGGTACATAAAAATGTTCAAATGTTTATGGGACATGTCACAGTGGGTGGAGAATCTCTCAATAAATGAGAGAATACTGAATTCCCATCCTGGAGAGCTCTGCCGCATTTTCTAAGGGAGCAGCAACAGTCCCTCAAGCACAGGGGCAGTGACTGGTGAAGGAGGGTGATCCACTGATGGACCCTTGATATTGATGACTAGCCTTATGAGTCTTTGCTCTTGAAATTGAAACTGAGCCTATTGTTATGGGGTGCCTAAGGGTTGCCTCTTGGGAGTCTCCTTGTTGCTTACATGTGGCCTCTCTCTAAGCCAAACTCAGCATATATATGCATTACCTTCCTCCCAGTGAGGGACCTGACTCCCAGGCATGAACCTCCCTGGCAGAGTGATTGCTACCAAGCACCAACTGGCAATGTGACTGGAAAAAGATCTTGAATAAAAGGGGGAAAAGGTAAAGACAAATGAGTTTATATGGCTAAGAGACTTCAAAATGAGTCGGGAGCTCATCCCAGAGGTAATGCTTATGCACATCTCAGTAGGATCTTATAGAATTCCAAAGTGGATATCACCCCCAAAAGTGAGGCTTCTGCAGGCACTGGAGAAACCCAGGTCTTATGTCAGGGTCGGTAGCTCCAGAGTTTGGTGCCTTGCCAGTGGGTTCTACTTTGGAATTTGTGCTCCTGAGAGTGACAGAGTTGGACTCAACTATGTCTTCCCTGCACATGGCTCATCTGTCCCTTCTAATCAAAGCCATGCTTAGTGCTGGAGTTTGTAGGTGTATGTCCAGAGAATTGAGTCTGGGCTGTCCACATGCCAGCTGGCCTGGAAACATGGTGGAGCAGCAAGTCGTACTCTACAGCTCATTGGACTCACCCAGGACAACTGGCAGGAGATGATGATGGAAGATGGCCATACCAAGGAATGGAGAGAGTATGCAGCTGCAGGCAAGATAATACCATCCATCTTTCCCCTGGGATATAAACTCTCTCTCAGTTGGAGTTGGAGTGGACATCACCATCCCATACTCCTCATGACAGGGGGAAGAGCTATGGACTAGAGTAGACTTACTGATATTCTGCTATAGACATATTGTGACTCAAGCAATGGAAGAAATTACAACCTTGATGTGGAGCCAGTGGTCACTGGATGTTCTGTGGGCAGAGAGAGGGAAAAGCAGCTGCAATACAGGGACTTTTTCAGGACTTGGGAATTGGCCTGAGTGACATTGCAATGACAGATATTGGCCATTTTATATCATCATATAACATGCAGAACTGTGTGGGACAGAGTGTGGTCTATAATTTGAACTACAGTCCATGCTTAATGGCAAAACCCCAGGATGTGTTTATCAATTGCAATTAATGTGCCACACTAATGAAGGATGTTTATGTGGGAGGTTGTAGGAGGTGTGGGAGGTGGAACATATGGGAATACCTATATTTTTTGGTAAGATTTATGTAATCTAAGTGTCTTTTGAAAAAATAAAAAAATAATTTAAAAAAGGAGCTATTATCTTTTATTTCAATTTAATACACATTTAATTCTTATTTTGTTCCAGACACATGCAAAGAAGAGAAACAAACAAAAATAGACATAGCACATAACATATAGTTCAAATTGTGAAAAAAATACTTCCTTAAAAAGGAATACTTTTGTATTATTTGAAATAGGACAAAATTAAATATAATTGGCAATATAGGAGTTGGGGAGAATAAAGGATACAATTCTGGTCTGTTGCTAGGTCAAGAATATCCTCCTGAACAACAAAATACATAAAGGAAGGTGATTTATATGTAAGACATGGACCTGCAATTTAAGGGAAGACACATAAGAACAAAGGAGATTGATTATCGAGTAGGATTGGAGCCTGTAGAGTGATCACTATAGCTGTTAATCATCCTCTAGCACAGGAAAACAAATGTAGAAAGTAAGAGGAAAAAACTTAACATCAGCTTCTATTATGCCATATACCATGCTAAAATATATGTCTTAATCCACATTTTCTTCCAACATCTTTACAAAACATAATATTACCTCAATTTCATATATTTTTAAAACAGAAGGCATCAAAATTAGGCAAATTGCCAAGACCACAAGATAAACATTGTCAGTATTTGAACCACATATTATTAAATGGAAAGCCTATCTTCATTGTATAACACCATAATTTTCTTCCATTGAGGTGGGCTCTAAGATTAGCAAGGAAGACGTGAGCAATTTGGAAAGATTTCTTATTAACATGTTAGAAGTTTTAATTTATTCCAATATAAACAGTTGCCATAAAATTTTTGGATGGGGAGAAACATGATTAAGGGTGTGCTTTAGGAAGATATTTCTGATATTCTTTAATTCCTATTAGTGATAAAGGGATCTAGTAGGACACATTACAGTAAGATTGCTATATGAACAATAGTAATTTGTTTCTTCATTTATGTAAGTTCAGGGGTCATTTAGTTTTCTCCCAAGGAAAGCTTTAATACTTTCTCAGTATCTCTAATGATAACTACACTGAGGATATAAGATTGGAAATATACTGAATATCACTTTACTTTAATTCTAAAGTGTCATATGAGACAATTCCTTCCTCAAGTCAATTTTCATCTCCACATTCTCAAGGTATGGATGAGAGGATTCAGCATGCGAGCAATCACAGTGTAAATCACAGAAGTTTCCTTGTCCTTGTTCTCATTCTTAGCAGGCAGAGCATAGCTATACATACAGGGCACAACAACAACAAAACCTACAGCCATTATGTGAGCTACAGCTGAGAGAACTTTGTGTTTCTTTGCAACAGAATTTGTCATAAGATTGTAAATATGTTTATGGAAGAAGCAACCAGGATGAAAAAAAGTTATTGACAATTGTTAAGACACAAACAATGTGAATATCTTTGCAGAGCAGTTCAAAAGAGACTTTACATCAGATATGAAGTAACTGATCTGATTAGGGTCACAGAAAGGTAAACTAAGGACCATGAGCAGCACAGAAATCACTCACCCCAGTCCAGAATACAACTCTGCCTGTTCATGATGGCAATGTAGAGCAGGGGCTTAACAATAACATCATAGCTGTCAAATCCAGGTGCACCAAGCTAAATATCATCACACCTCCCAGCAAGTGGAAAGCAAAGAACTAGACAAAGGAGATGTTTTAGGAAATGTTTTCACTGTCTGTTGCTAAGTCTCTGATTTGGTTGTTTGATAAGATGGCTACAGGTCATTGTACGTAAGATGATGAAGTTCCCCATTAAAACTGTCAAGTAACAGAGTGGGAACAAGAACAGAACAGTAGATGTATTTCCTTATTCTCCCTTAGTCCAAGGAGAAAAATTCAGTACATTTTTTGATGTTCTATGAGGATGAGGTGAGTTCAGAAAACAGATTAGAAACTTAATTTATCTGAAATAATATAGAAATTAATATTAAAGATTTTATTAACATTGGAGAGAATTATAAATTGAAACATGACACAGATCATAACGGTTTTAGTTCAAGATAAATATTTTAAATTCTTTGTAGATTTCGACATTATTATGTCAAGTAGTTTTAATGAGAGCCGTTTTACAAATATTTTACCTGCAAATAACTTCCATAATAACCCAGTGAGTTAGTAGTATTAATCTTATATTCATTTTATATATAAGGAAATAGAGTCAAGAAGGATTCAATAAATTAGATCAAATAATAAACTTTCAAGTATCAGATCTAAGTAATGAAACTGTATCTGATGCCAGATTCCATGTTCATCACAGATATTTTACATTATTTACAGGCCAAGTGGATTCCAGCTGTTTTCCATCTCAATAAGGAAATATGGTCTTTACCCATCTTTGTCTTTTTCTGTATAAATTAATGCAAATCACTACCCTTCTCTATGGCACATATAATTTATCCATACTGTCCCAATCTCAGATTAAAATTCCTTATATCTGGTAAAACTAGATATATTCTTTATATTAAAAAAAAAAACAGGGCTCTTGATCATAAAGAAGTCATAACCTGAATTAGTTACTAATAATTTCATTGAATTTAAACTTAGCATATTTGTTTGGTGTTGAAGACATGGATAGTCTGGAAATAGAGAAATTGAACCAGCAATGGCTGGGGATCTGAATATAATAACATAGGATATTATTATATGAAAGCTTCGTCTTTCTCTGAATTATTTCAAAGGCACAGTTTTGATTCTGCTGTTAGAAACAGTTTAGGAAGCTAATTGTTTTCTGTTGCAAAGGTGAAGGAACTAATGAAATGAAAAAATTACCTTTTTATTTAAATATACATTTGTGGGGAAGAATCCATGAGATGTGGAATTCCGACATGAAAACACAGAGTGTCTGGACAACCTTGAGAGTGCTGTTTGAATTCCCTGGTGCCAAGACTCAAGGATCAGATAAGGATAGATAAAAGGAGTAAACCTTGTGTGCAATGTTCTTTTTCATGCAAATTCCAAGAGTAATAAATCACTAGTCATGTCCCTCTGTAGGTTACTGGGACCTTGCCCTGCTAATAAAAGCGCTGGGCTGTCTGTGCTTCCGGGCTAGCATTATAGATAGGTTCTGCTAGGCCCCTGACTGCAGCTTTTCTCTTAAACTCTGTCTTGTCTTTCTTACATCCCGGTACCCTTTGCCAAGTTACTCACACTTATATCTTCATCTGGTTGCCAACGTGGGGCTCAGCAAAGAAGGCTCCAACGGATCAGAAACTTTGGGGAGAAATTCAGTGCCACTGATACCAGAGGTCAAGAGGACATAAGTGTTCCCCATTTGAAAAATTCCTCCTTTGCTCTGGATAATGTGTTAGGGTATCCATGGGACAAACTTCTTTGTATTTCCTATTCTCTTTCTCTTTCTATTTTCTTTGCTTCACTCTCTAGCTCTAAAGCCCTTACACTTGGACTCTGATAGTGAGGACTCTGATACTGAAAAGGAAAGTGCAGAAAAGGAAGTTGTTCCATCAGTTTTGACAGCTGCAATGGAGGGGCGACATGTTTTAGAAAAGAAAAAAAACAACACTCTATCTTGATTGCCTTTGCGCTCCAGTATAGGCGGCGGCTGCAACGGCCCCTGAGGAATCCTCTTCAATGGAGGAATTAAAAAAACCTCGTCCTTTTGCTCCTGGCTTACAAGGAGCATAAACTCTCCTCCTTTAGCTAATATTACAGTTCCAAATGTTTCTACATTTCAAAAAGGCATCCAAGGGGCTCAATTAGCTGGAGATGTAGATGCTTATATGTTCCCTGTCCAAGTGACCCCCATAGCACCTAATGCTGAAATGCCACAGGTAGGACAGCAATTTACTCATATTCCTCTAAATGTTAAGATACTGAAAGAATTAAAGGAACATGTGCTAAGTATGGACCTAATTCTCCATATACTTTGGGCATTTTCGAGAGAGCTCTCAAACTGAAAGGCTGATTCCCTCGGACTTTGATTAATTGACTAGAACCTACCTCACCGACTCCGAATTTTTACAATTTAAGACGTGGTGGGCTGAGGAAGCTCATATTGTTGCATCATGCAATGCCGATGCTAATCCTCCAGTAGATGTAACATTTGAACAACTTATAGGTTCAGGAGGATATTTAGGTATTCATGCTCAACTTCGGTGTTCTGGCATTGTTGTGGTGCAGTGCTGTCTTTGTTGTTTACATGCCTGGGAGAGGATCCCACCTCCAGGGTTAGTGCCTCCCTCATTTGCACATGTAAAGCAAGCTGCCTCTGAACCATATGTCAATTTTATAGATCACCTTAAAAAGACTCTTGAGCACACTGTGACAAATCCAGCTTTCAAGATTTATTACTTCAAATTTTGGCCTTTGATGATGCTAATACAGAGTGTCAAAAAGCCCTTAGACCCATGAAAACTGCTGGGGCCCCTCTTGAAGAGTATATAAAAATGTGCCAAGATATCGGCTCAGAGCGCCACAAGTCTCAATTATTAGCAGAGGCATTTGCTGGCATTGCCATAAAAATAAGGGTCACGGAACTTGTTTTAACCGTGGGAAGACTGGTGCTTATTAAAAAGATTGTAAAAAACAGCCCTCTCCAACAGCACCACCTGTTCAAAATTCACAATGGATTAATGTTATTTCTGCCCCCATAGCTTTCAGATCCTCAGCAAACTTATGTGCCGCCACTTAGGGAAGTGTCAGCCTGGACTTTGCGACTACCGAAAAATTAATACTTAAGAAAAAAAAATAAAGTCTGTCTAGCCAATTCAGGAGTAAAAGGGCTATTCCAAAAAATTTAGTGTGATTAATATTAGAAAAGTAAGAAAACTTAGCAATACAGTTTCCAGAAAAATTCTCAAAAGCAATAAAATCAAAGAAGTATGTTTCTATTGATGTGTTGTAACTTGTTTTGTGTTTGTCTGTTTGTTCAGTGTCAGTGTAAATTTTGATACCTCCATATGGAAATATTAAATTGATAAATGAAAATTATTAAAAGAGCTCTATTCAAATGGCCAGAAATTAAATAAGCACTTATATTAACAAATAAATATGGGTATTAATTTAAAACAACAAAAATAGTTATAATCTAATTAAATCATTATTCTAACAAGTTTGTTTAATGTTGATGGTAAATGTATGCTGTCAAAACTTTGCTTGGAAATAGTTTCCAAAATCATTTTGGTAACTTGAGTATAGAAGGTGTTTAGAATGTGTTTTTATTATTAAGGGAAAAAAAAGTAATTTTATCCTAAGATAAAAAGACTGGTTATTAAAAAAAACAAAAAAATGTAAAATGTGAAACAAAACCTGAATAAATTTAGAAAGTGCAAACGGTGTGTGGAAAAGGAATTTTTGTGGTCAAAGTTAAGTAAGATTTAATGGCTCTGTCTATAAAAATTTAAAAGCTTTAATGTCAAACAGTATAGTAATACAAAGTTAAAGTTTTATTCTTTCTAAAAGTTTCTCAAGTCATTTATCTGTTTTAGTAAACATTTACAAAGAGTTTTTCTCCTGAATATTCAGTATGCAAAAAAGAAATTCTGTTTTATCAATGTAGCCTCTTATACTTTAACCTTATCGTTTCCTTGGAGAAACAAGTTTTATCACTTTTAAAAGAACATAATGTTCAAACCTGCTTTCTTAAAGTCAAATCCTGAAAAGTAGCTTTTTATTTCAAACTGTTACAAATGGTTTGGTCTTTTACCTAGAAAAAGGTAAAATACTAAAAATAATTAAATTCATTTGATATATTATAAGTTGAATGAAGTATTTGAAATTGTTTTACAATTTAAAAAATTTTTCTAACCTTATGATAATTAAAGTTGTATGAATAAAAATTTCATATGAATACTTAAAAAATATATAAAATTCCTGAAATTTTAATAATGTGTCAGTATAATATTAGATAAAAGTAAAATGTTATTAATAATAATTTTAATTATTTAAAAAAAATAATAATATGTGTCACAAAAATAACCTCTCTGCCTAAAAATCAAGAGGCGGATGCTTTAACTCAAGTTTATCTGATTTACCCCCCTGTCTGCTAAAGAAACAAGTCTATAGCTACAAAAAAACAGCAGCCATTAAGGGCTGCCAGGGGTAGTGCATAACAGTAAATTATAGTAAATTAAAATAACACCACTGCAGTATGCAGCAGTCCCAAGTATTGCTAGTTTGTTGTGAAAAATTAATATTCAGTTATATCACTATCACTTTGTTTTAAAAACTTGCTAAGGCTTACTTTAGTATTTTCTTAAACAAGTCAAGCCAGACCACATTCCCCTTCCTGTAAAATAGCCAACAATAAATCAAGTTTATATTCAACACTGTTAGCTACAGCCCCAATTCCAATTATAATGTTAACAACAAAGCCAATGCAGGAATTAAGATTACAAGTTAATGTACTGCTCCACAGCCCAAATAGGAAATAATAATTTGTTGTTACCTATGCCTCAAACTATACAAAACAGAGAAATTAAGGTCATTCTAATAATGCTACTAAGAATCTTAAACACATAAGAAATAAAAGTATATTCATTGGATGTCTGCTAGTTAAGTCTATGAATTATGTATAACATACTTAAATACTCATCAAAACTTTAATGCAATACATTACATACTTAAGTAACTTAATAACTTGTATGTTACACATAAATGTATTTTATTAAATGCATATGTAAATCTTTTGTTTTAAGTTTGAACAGTCCTGAAACCGAATATATTAAGAAAAGGTTTGGCAAATATTGTTCAAACCTAAAAGTAAAACATCATGCAAGAAACTTTGTTAATCAACAAACCAATGCCTTGTTAGTTAACACTTTTCATATTTCAGGAAAAATAATGGAATCTAAAATAGTAATCACATCAAGGAAGTTTTGTAACAAATTAAAAGAAATAAAGTACATTTCAAAAGGTATTGTATTCCTCCCTGGAGGAGCTGGCCATTCTTCCAGGGTCTGATGCATAAACCTTAAAATGTACTGCCCAGGGAGTGTTGTGTTCCTTCCTAAGGTGGCTGGCCCCTTTCTCAGGAATTAGCAAAATACTCACAAGTTGGCATCTATAGTATCAAATTCATTAATCCTAAACACAATCAACTAAAACTCTAGTATCAACTGCTAATTCAACACTTCGCGGATAAAAGCTAAATATTGGTAAGCATGTAAATGTATGGATATATATCATAAAAGATTGAAATATAACAGTTAACACAACTCTATAAACATCTCCAAATTCTCTTACTCAAACTAGTTTATATATCACATCATCTAAAACAAACAAAAAGAAAAGGGGAAATATGGATACCTCCTCTAGAAATACAATAACTGCAGCACTATATATTTTAAATTTTCTAAATTTTGATTAAAAACAGCCTCTTAGCAGCAGAAAAATATTTTTCCTCTCATTAGGAAAGTCATCAAATACAAGCTAAAATTCTGTCCAAAGAAATGTTAAGAGATGGATCTTAAAAAGGACCCTGTAACCTC
>JAQZBX010000467.1:0-69014 GCA_029593785.1 Cabassous unicinctus | reverse complement strand
GAATATGGATACCTCCTCTAGAAATACAATAACTGCAGCACTATATATTTTAAATTTTCTAAATTTTGATTAAAAACAGCCTCTTAGCAGCAGAAAAATATTTTTCCTCTCATTAGGAAAGTCATCAAATACAAGCTAAAATTCTGTCCAAAGAAATGTTAAGAGATGGATCTTAAAAAGGACCCTGTAACCTCATAACATGGGGGAGAGGATATGCAAGTGTGCTTACTCCAACAGGCCCCTGGTGGCTGCCAGCAAAGAACATGAAGCTATATCATGAGCTGGAAAGATCATCCATTCAACCCAGTACCACAGATGGAGAGGATAATGATGGAGGAACAAAGGAAATGTGGGACACAACCATGATGTAACATTATCCAAACTCAGGGAGTAACTTGGGGAAGTCTTAAACAATTAAACCTAAAAGATTCATTAGTACACTTATTACTTTCATTATTTCAGCCATTATCATGGCTGCCACTGCCACCACTAAGGCAGTCACCTTAACAGTATCTGTCTAAACTGCTCATGTTGTTAATCAATTTATGACAAATGTTACTAACAAACTTATGACTCAAACTCATTGATAATAATATTCTTACCAAACTTGGTGCTTTAGAAACATTCAGTCTCTAGATAGGTGAAAAACTACAAGCTCTACTTCCTAAACAAGATTTGCAGCACAACTGGGAACATGTTAATTCTCCTCCCATTTACAGGGAGAAGTACTGGCTCTCCAGCAATGCCTGGAACACCAACTATCTCAAATACAACTTCTTGCTCAGCAGAAAGTGTTTCGAGCACTTACAGTGGTTAAATCCCTCCAATTGGTTTCATGGCCTAAACATATGAATCTAGATAATATTTCTCATTGGAATAATCATGCTTCTTGTTTTATTATCAATTCTTAGGTTAATCTGCCAGGCCCTTTCTCAAGCTCATCACGCTGAACAGAAAATCATTGCCCTGGCTGCTGCTTCATCTCCCTCAGCTCCCACATTTGAAAATCAAGAAAACAGAAATGAAAGGGGGGAAACTTGGGGGCCCTTTGGTTAAAACACCTTTGAATTAATTTTTCATTCCAAGGCCTCCTGCCACCATGGTTATTTTGTTTCCCACACACAGCTCAGTTCAGAACCCAGATAGCAGACAGCAACCTGGCCTTGCTGTTACTATCAAAATTAGTTTACCTTGAATTATCAGGAATATGGCAGTTCTTTATAAAGGATTGTGTCAGGATACTTTTCCCTCTTCTTTTTCTTCTTATTAAAAAGAAAAGGGGGAGATGTGGGGAAGAATCTTTGAGACCTGGAATTCTGGCTTGAGAACAAAGACAGAGTGTCTGGAATTCCAGACATTTGCTCAAAAGGAAAACCTTGAGAGCAATGTTTGAACTCTTGCTGGGACCAAGACTCAAGGATAAGATATAGACAAAAGGTGCAAACATTACCTACAATAAACTCCCAAGTGATATTCAAGAGTAATTCATCACTAGCTGTGCTAACAGGAACCTTGCTCTGCTAATAAAAGTGCTGCATTGTCTGTGCTTTGCGGCTAGCATTATGAATACATTCTGCTAGCCTCCTGACTGCAGCTTTTCTCTTAAACTCTGTCTTGTCTTTCTTATATCACGATACCCTTCACTGAGTTACCCACGCTTATAACTACAGCAGACAATGAGCAAAAAGCAATGAGCAGAAAATGAGCACAAACAATGAGCAAAAACAACAAGCAAACAGATGAGGGAACCATCTGAGAGGGGAATGGCTACGGAAGGCATTGATTACTAATTCAAATATGTATTTGTTACTGTTCCAAAAAAACTCCTTATTCTTGTTCTTTCTACCCCACTTTTTCTTTATTCTCACTCCCTATTTCTGACCCTCACCATTGTCTCATTTACAAGAGTCCATGGAATACACTCATAAATGTCTACTGGAAAGGGTCAGGGACAAAATAAGAATTGGGAAGATAGAAAGAAGTAGAGTGAAAGGAAATAAAAATATAAAAGCCAATTTTGAAAATTGTAATTTGTATATGTTTGTCAAATTCATATAACTGGTCAAAGGAAATGATGGATGTATGTATATTTATATTAAAATAAAATAACTTTAAAATGACCTATTACATAAATTAATCATTACTGCAGAAGGGGAATTTAACTTTTTAAGGAAGATATTGAGTAGAAAATTGTATAAGAACGTTTTCTATATTGCTGGTAATGTTTTGTTTCCTACTCTTGTTCCTCTTTACAGGGTTATTTCCAGACCATGAAAATCATAAAGCTTTACACTAATGATATCTGGCTTTGTCTATAGGCATATGATCAACAATAAAAATTAACAAGAGAATAAAACTTTATTTTGTTAATCCTTTACTAATAAATTCTGGACACCCTATTCAAATGCTCTCTGAATCAATCTCAGCATCATACTGATTCTCCCCTAATGAAATAGTGAATAAATTTCTATCATGTATTCATTTTATGTTTGAATGCATCAGGTTTTCCACGTTGTGAATAGTACAGGTTAGCACCTTACTTCTGTCAGCATTTCTCAAATCATTCTCTTTCTTATTTCAAATTGTTTTCTTCATATCTGTCCTTTCCATTTTTTCATTCCTTAACTATGTTGTATGGTGACAACCACTCATATTTTACTGAATTTTTCATTTCCTGTTTTTTCTTATTTTTAGATAATTTCTGAGTTCTTTGAAGCATGTTTCCAAATCTTATTGAGGGATTCATCTCATATCAGAAAAATATAATTTTCATGAACTTTCAGATTCCTTTTTATTTTCTTTTATTTTAGTATATTAAATCAATGTTTTCATTTGTATGCTATGTTAATGATGTTAATAACTTTTGGGATTTTTTTTCATCATTTGGCACATTAAATACCATCATATGAACTTTATTTGTAATTCTTCTATTCGTCTGTGTTTAAATATGCTAGGCATTTTGACTACTGGAATGAGGTAGAGATGTTGGGTAGGGAATTGTTCAATGTAGTTTTTCCAGTTTCATGTTCAATATTCAGCAGAGAGTTTTGCTCTGATGACTATATTACCCTAAGCCAAAATATTTATTATTATATATTGACTTTGCCATTAATTTACTATTGCAAATATCACTTCAGCAGCAACATCATTCTCCCTACTTTCTATCACATTGGGCCAACTGTGGTGCTGCCTGCATCTGTGTCCATGTTCAGGTTCTCTGACCTTCCTTGGGACAATTCCAATAAGATTTCTGCATGACACATAAAAGCATGTCCAGTGATTGAACCTCATTTAGTTGCAACAGTATCTTTCTTTCTATTGCACATTGTTAGTTTTTCTCTCTTTCCTGTTTCACATTCCCCACTTTCTAATTTATTCTTCCAGGAATCACATACTAATTAAACATCATCTATGCAAATCATGGAAAGCATTTACTCAAGGGGGATTTTAAACTCTGACAATCCCTGTCTCTTGTATGAATTTGGTAAAATGAGAGCACAGATATCCATGAACAAATGAAACTCTGTAGAGGCAATTAAAGAAGACAATAATAATATTATATCACATTAATGAATAACTAGAAGATATCTTTTAAAAAACTGTTAGAAAATGAAACATAAACCCTCAGTGAGCATCTGTAACCCTGACCTGACGACCACAATCTTTGCTAAGACCACATTCTTGATGAAGCACTCAAACCATGCTTACGCCTTTCCCCTTTGGAATTGTCATTGTTTAGATTTCTAGCATCAATATAGAAATATAAGAGCATAATGATGAAGCTAAATATATCAAGTTACTCCAGAAAACCTCCTTTTGAAATGAGAATGTCAACATGTATTGTATAATGTGCTGAATCTATTGTCATTTCAATAATTCAAATTATTGAACCCACAAGTCAAGAATTATCACTGAGGCTAATCATACAATTGGGGCCTTTCTACTCACCTATAAAAGAATGTCTTATTACTCCCATGTGGTTGATAATTTCACTGAAATCAGAGGAATTTATGAGTGTTTCTTCCCTTTGAAATACCACCTTGTCAGCTTGAATGCAATTTATTATTATTCCCAAAGCATCTGAGACCAGGAAAGTATGCCATTGGGTCTTTGATAATTATTCAAGGTAACTTTAATTTCCCTATTGTGAAACATGCTTTTATATGCATTTTCCATGCTTTCCTGTGATATTTTTTAACTATTCCCTCTCAAACAACTTGAATTAAATGTATTATTTGTTGGATACTTTAGTCACCGTAAAATGATTTCAATATTCAGCATTTTCCACAGTGGTTTCTTTGTGGTTTTATGGGTGAGGATGAAGGTCAATTCATTTAATATGAGCTTTGTGTTTTCAAAAGATACAGAAAGAATACAAATTATGAATATGTGTGTTACTTTTGTTTTAATTCTTTCTTTTAATCTCATGACTAAATTTAGTTCATCCTACTTTAATTCCTTTTCCCATAATCATCATCATCCCCCATTACAAATTCCACTTCTATTCTCCATTGTACATGCAGCTTTTCAAAGAAGGTTGATAAGTAACATTAAAAAAGGCATACATCTTATTGTAAATATAATTCAAATTTTAATGAGCATGCATATATTGTTACATAAGTCATTTTTATATCTGAGGTTTCATTCCACCAGATTTTTGGTGTATTCAACATATACACCAATTCCTTTTGCCTTCAATTCTCCACTAACATTACAGGAATATTATCATATTTATTAAATGTAATTTTTTTCTTTAATAAGAAATATTGCCACTTCCTAACTACTGAGTTATATATATATTACCACATTTAACAAGATTGTGTGTATCTCTCTGCTGATCCATGACTGAATATCTCAGTGAAATATATCCAAGAGTAGACTGCTGATTCAAGACAAATAAACTAATTTAATTTCTAATGGATCCTTTCAAAATTACATTTATCAATGTATATTTCACCATCAATGTACAAGGCTTTCAGACTTATGACATCATATTTTGAATATATGGTACTTATACTGATGATAAGGATCAAGATAAATAATACATTCAGATTTAATTTGATAGAGTGAAATTGTTTTTTTCTGCACTGATATTTTATTTTATTTTTTTAAATATTCAAATTCTGGTCTGAAGTTGAAATACAATTAAGTATAATTGAAATCAACAAAGAAATTCAGTGACTTTGACAGAGACAGAAAAAAAACAATTTTCATATATCTTTAATATTTCAATATTTTTAGTAGTGATTAGTTGGAAAGCTTAGAATACTGCTGAAAAGGTAGTTTTTGAAGACACACAGAACAATTACATTCTCTACACAGAAGCAAGCTGGCTGATTATCAACTTTTTTGGCTTTGTCTCTTGAACACATAACTAGAATATTTCTCATCCTTTATGGTAAAGCAAGTGAGATCTAGCCTAACTCCTATGTGGTATCCCAGCATCCATATCACTGTGAGCCATTTTTTTCTGTCATTGTGTGTTTGTCCTGAGTGAGTTTCTGCAATAGCTTTCTGGTTTAGATTTTGTGGTTTCAAATCAATGAATAATAAAATATTGATGAAATGTTAAAAAAGCATAGGGGAAGAAGCAAAGAATGAGAAAAGTGATTATAGTGGAAGAGAAGATACCAATGCAAACAAGAACTGTTTGTTTACAGCCATATGATTATTTTGTGTTCAAGAAGCAATAATTTATGCATACATATCTAAACATGAACGTTTCTAACATATATTTCAAAAAAAGGTTCTAAATAATATGATTCAGCCTCGTGAGTTCATACCTAAATCAATGCATTTTTGTAACTGAGTAAACTTAAGAACTATTAACATATAGTAATGTATTCTATTAGAACTTTGAGCAATATTTTCGAAAGGATTTTGTGTTTTTACTAAATTATTAGAAACCTCTTCACATCATTCTATCTCAAACTGCTTTTGTATTTATAATTGTTTATTTCCTAATTTTCTTTCCTAAATTTCTAAGTATGTCCAAACATTCGTTTCTGCATGACTTCCTTTCCTCTCTTATTCCCCTAACCACTACCAGGGCTTTGCTTTAACTGTTTAGACACACCATACCATAGAACTTTCTGGAAATCCAGATATTCATCACTTGGAGTAGCTGAGGAAGTAATGTCCCATGGGGTTTACTTTGACCAATAGCAGATTATAGCTAGCATATAAATTATTTTTTTCTATCTTACTTCATTGGAAACTTGTGCATTACTGATGTGGATGGTTCATTTATTGAGTTGGTTCATCACTTCTAAATGAGAGTGTAACAAGGGTTATATGAGTGTGTGCATAGAATCCTTTAGACAAATTTTTCTTTGTTCATCTTTTATTTAAAAGAGATACATGTACAGTTAGAGTAGAATAAATATTATTGCTGAGTAATGTTGAATGTGAAGATGATATGTAAATTTTTGCACAATTATTTTCTTGAACAATAATAAATGGAGAAATAAAAGATGACAAATGGGTCTTTTCCAAAAATATACCAATAAAGAAGAGGCAGGCAGAATAATACCCATCCTCCCAAAGGTGTCCAATTCCTAATTCCCAGAACCTGTGATTCTCTACCATTCATAGCAAAATGGTTTGTGCTGTTAGAATTAGTTAAGGATGTAGTGATGGGTCATGGGTAGGGCTAATGTAATCACAAAGGATTTTAGGACAGGAAAGAACGATGCAGGGGGATCAGAGACAGAGAAGATGTAATGACAGAAATAGGTTGGAGTGATATGTTTCTGGCATGAAGGGGTCCACAAGTCAAGGAAAAAGGGCATCCTATAGAATCTGGAAAAGGCAAAGAAACAGGTTCTCTCATAGAGCTTCATGAAGAAATACATCCTGCTGACATTTGTTAGTGCTGAAAACCTATTTTAGGTTTGTGTCTTCTTGATTTGTGATATAATAGCCTTGTTTAGGTTTAAGCCACTAAATTTGTTGGATTTTCTTTCAGTAGAAATAAGAAATTAATATATGAGACTGAATAATTAGTTTTGGAAAATATACATGTGTAAAGCAAAATAAAAGGTAGAAAATGCTACAGTTTTTATTCTTGACCTTAAATCACTTAACAAAATATATAAGATTTTTAATATTTCAAGGTAAGTTTAGCATTTTTGCTCCAGTTTTTTTAACTTAGCCAAAGCATGAGAGAATTATTTTATTCCTGGGAAATATACTTCTCTCCTTGCAAGTGTATTGGCAGGTGAAGTCAAATAGGTTTGTGATAAAATAAAAGCTATCAAATACAAAATTCAATAGCATAATAACTTTAAAATCTATGGTAGCGATGGAGGATTAGAAAGGCAGAGGGATCAATTCTTTCCCAGAAAAAATAGCAAGAGTAAAGGTGGGGACTGTCTGGAGGGCTGCTCTGGGGCTTAGGACACCAGGGGAAGGCAAGACACAACCCAGAAGAGAAAGAATCAAAGGAACATTGTCTCATCTGGCTGGAAAATCCCATGAGTAGAGCTGCAGAAGCAGCAGCAGCTACCCATCAATCTACATATGGAACAAATAGCAGTCTGTGAACTGCACCAACTATGGACTGCAGTGGATGCAGACTGAGGGGCTTGCAGGGACCTCTTCCTCAATAAGGGGAAATGAAGGGACACAGCCTACAACAAATTCAAATTTTGGCAAAGGCACTGGGTCTACTGCATTGGAGGGATCTCACACTTCCAGGCTGGGTAAGACCCCAACATTAATTGCAATGAGAGCCAGCAGGGAGGTAAAGACAATTTTCCTTTTCAAACAGCCTTGCTACTGATATGCTGGTTGATGAAAAGGCAAAGAAAGGGAGAGTGTGGCAGGCAAAGTATGGGTAACAGACTCTGAACAAGTTTGTTTGTGAGGCTTAGCCAGCCTTGAGGATATTGCTTCTGTACTGCCCAACCAGGGGAGCAATTACACTGAATGCATTACCCCTAGCACCTGGGGTCTGAGCTGAGAGGTCTACCCAAGAATGCCAATGCTGGGCAGACCAGAAAAGTGCACAAAAAAGGTAAAATAATAATAAATAAAAGAGGCAAGCAGGTGCCTTTACTCCTACCCACTCCAAGACCCTTGGAAACTGGCCTACATCCCTGGTTTGAGCAGATAAACAGGGGACATACTAAATATCTAGAACAATTTGAACCAAGAGTTAAAGAACATTGCCAGCTTACAGTTACTTAACAGTATATCCCTAGGCAAGGGAGAGAAACTAAGCAACAAAGTAAATTCAGCATTAGAATCAGAAGCTTAGACATCAGCCAAAAATTACAAGCCATACAAAGAAAAAGGAAGATATGACTCAGGCAAAGGAACAAATCAAAGCTCCAGAAAAGACACAGCACTTGAAACAGCTAATCTATGAAGTTCATACAACTTTCTTAAATCAAATCACGGAGTTGCAGTACAACATGGCTAAAGAAATGAAAGAAATTAAGAAGACACCGAATAAACACAAATAAAAATATTTCATGTAAATAGCAACCAAAAGAGAGCATTAGTAGCTACACTGGTGTCAGACAAAGCAGATTTTAATTGCAAAATGTGATGAGATGCAGAAGGCCATTATATATTAATAAATAGGACAATCTACCAGGAAGAAGTGACAGTCATAAATATGTATGCACCTAACAGGGTGCTGCAAAATACATGCAGCAAACTCTGGCAAAACTGAAAGGAGAAATGGATGTCTCACAATAATAGTTGGAGCCTGCAATATGGTACTTACATCAATAGATAGAATAGCTAGACAGAAGATCAACAAGGAAACAGAGAATGTGAAAAATACGGTAAATAAGCTGTACCTCACAGGCATATACAGAAGATTGTATGCCATATCAACAGGTTACACAATTCTTTTTAAGTGCTCATGGATCTTTCTCCAGCATAGACCACATGTTGGGACACAATATAGCTCTCAATAAATTTAAGAAAGAAATTATACAAAGCACCTTCTCAGACAATAATGGAATGAAGCTGGAAATCAATAATAGGCAGGAAAGGGGGGAATTTGCAAATATATGGAGGCTAACAACACACTCCTATACTATACAATGAGTGGGTCAAAAATTAAATTGCAACAGAAATTACTAGGTATCTCAAGATGAAAGTAAATGAGAGCATATGATATCAAAACTTGTGGGATACAGCAAGGGAAATGCCTTGAGGGAAATTTATAGTCCTAAATGTCTATAATAAAAACAAGAAGAAACAGCTAAAATCTAAGGTCTTACTGAACAGCTGGAGAAACTAGAAAAAAGATATCAAACCAATCTCAAAGCAATCAGAAAGAAATAAATAACAAAGATTAGAGCAGAAGTAAATGAAATTGAGAACCAAAGTCCAAGAGAAAATTGACAAAACCAAAAGTATATTCTTCAAGAAAATCAGTAAACTTGACAAACCCTTAAAAAGACTAAGAAAGAAAAAAAGAGAATGTGCAAATAAATAAAACCAGGAATGAAAGGGTGCGTATTATGACTCACTCAACGGAAATAAAAAATATCATCAGAGGATATTGTGAGAAACTGTATGCCAACAAATTAGAAAACCTAGATGAAATGGACAAATCCTAGAAATGCACAAACAACCAACTTTGACTCTACAATAAATACAGTAACTCGGCAAACCAATCTCAAGTAAAGAGATAGTATCAGTCACCAAAAATACCAACATTCCAGAAACAGCAATGTTTCTGGACAAGATGGCATCACAGGTGAATTCTATCAAATATTTTGAGAAGAATTAATGCCAATCCTGTTTCAACCCTTCCAAAAAAATGAAAAGAAGAAAAATTACTCAACACATTTTATGAAGCCAGCATCACCCTAATACCAAAGTCAGATAACGAAAACACAAAAAAAGAAAATTACAGAACAATCTTTCTAATGAATATAGATGGAAAATTTTTAAACAAAATACTTGCAAATCAAATCCAACACCATATAAAAACAATTTTACATCACAATCAAGTGGGTTTTATTCCTGGTATGCAAGGGTGGTTCAACATAAAAATAATCAATTAATGTAAGAAACCACATTAACAAATTGAAGGGAAATAGCTACATGCTCATCTCGACCGATGCAGTAAAGGCATTTGACAAAATCCAGCATGCTTTCTTGACCAAAGCACTTCAAAATATAAGTATAGAAGGAAAGCTCCTCAATGTAATAAAGGGCATATATGAAAATCCCACAGTCAACATTGTACTCAATGGGGAGAAGTTGAAATCTTTCCCTCTAAAATCAGGAAAAAGAAAATGATGCACACTGTCACCACTGTTATTCAATATTGTGCTAGAAGTTCTAGCTAGAGAAATTAGTCAAGGAAAAATAAGTCATTCAGGTTGAAAAAGAGGAAGTAAAATTCTCACGATCACCAATGACATGATTCTATATTTAGAAAATTCTGAAATATCTGCAACAAAGTTACTAGAGCTAATAAATTATTTCAGCAAAGTGGCTGGATACACAATCAACACACAAGAATAAATAATGCTTCTGTAAACTAGTATTGAACAAGTTGAGAATGAAATCAAAGGAAAAAATCCATTTACGATAGCAACAAAAAGACTTAAGTTTCTAAGAATTAATTTAACCAAGAATGCAAAGGATCTGTATTCAGAAAACTACAAAACATTGCTAAAAGTAATCAAGAAGACCAAAACATATGGGAGATCATTCCATGTCCCTGGACTGGAAGACTAAACACTGTGAAAATGTCAGTCCTACGCAAATTAATTTATAGATTCAATGCAATAACAATCATAATTACAACAGCTTATTTACAAAAATAGAAAAGTAAATTACCAAATTTATTTGGGAAGGAAAAGGGACCCGAATGGCAAAAAATATCCTAAAAAAGAAGAATGAAGTCAGAGCACTCAGGCTTCCTGACCTTGAAGTGTATTATAAAGCTACAGTGGTCAAAGCAACATGGTATTGGCATAACAATAGACACACTGATCAACAGAATTGAACTGAGAGTCCAGAAATAGATGCTCACCTATGTTCCACTGATTTTTGATAAGCCTACCAGCCACTTTTCTGGGACAGAGCATACTCTTCAACAAATGGTGCTGTGAGAACTGGATATCCACAACCAAATGGATGAAGGAGGACCCCTATCTCACTTTCTATACAAGAATCAACTCAAAAAGCATCAAAGACCTAACGTAAAATCCAGGACCATAAAACTCCTAGAAGACAACACAAGCAAACATCTATAAGAGCTCATACTTGGTGGGGTTTCTTAAACCTTACACCCAAAGCACAAGCAACAAAAGATAAAATAGATAAAAGGGACCTCCTCAAAATTAAACACTTCTGCACCTTAAGGGACTTTGTGAAGAGGGTAAAAAGGGAGCCGACTCAATGGGAGAAAATATTTGTTAATCACACTTCTGAAAAGGGTCTAAGATCCATGGTATTTAAAAAGATCCTAAAACTCAACAATAAAAAGACAAATGACATGATTGAAAAATGGGCAAAAGACCTGAATAGACATTTTTCAAAAGAAGAAATGAAAATGGTGAAAAAACACATGAAAAAATGTTCAATATCACTGGCTATTAGGGAAATGCAAATCAAAGCTACAATGAGCTGTCATTTCACAGCTACTAAAATGGCAACTATTAACAAAACAGAAAATTACACTTGTTGGAGAGGATTTGGTGAGACAGGAATGCTTATTTACTGTTGGTGAGTATGTGGAATGGTTCAGTCATTCTGGAAGTTTATTTGGTGTTTACTAAGGAAGTTAGATATAGATCTACCATGTGACCCGGTAATACCGCTACTAAGTAAATACCCAGAAGAACTTAGTGCTGTGACATGAATGGACATCTGCATAATGTTCATAGTGACATTATTCACAACTGCCAAAAATGTAAACAACCCAGGTGTCCATCGACCAACGAATGGATAAACAATCTGTGGTATATATATACGATGAAATATTATTCAGCTGTAAGAATAAATGAAGCCATGAAGGATATGACAGCATGGATGAACCTGGAGGACATTATGTTGAGTGAAGCAATCCAGGCCCAAAAGGACAAATATTGTATGATTTCGCTATTAAGAACTAATATAATTAGGAAACTCATAGAGATAATAGCTAGAATTTAAGTCACATAGAAAAGAATGAGGTGAGAAAACAGAAAGTTGAAGTTTAATCTGTGAAGAAGTAGTAAAAAGTTGTTTGGAAAAATTTGGAAATAATAGAAATGGTGAAGGCACATCATAGGATTTGTAATTAGTAGCATTAAAATGGAGGGTAATGTAAATAGTCTAATATTCACTGAAATGGTGAATGCTCAACTCAGTGATTATACCAAATGCCATTAATTATACACTTTAGATAAATTATATGGTTTATGCACAAAAAAATAATAGGATGGGTTGGGGGAAAATACACCAAATGTAAGCTATGGATCACTTAGTGTAATATTTTGACAATGTACTTTCATAATTTGTTGCAAATGTTTCAAAACAATGCAAGGTATTTATTGTGGGGTGATGTATGGAAGCCCTGTATTATGTTATGCATGCTTGTTTGCAAGTTTACAACTTTTACCATAGACTTATGTTTCTTGTATGGATGATAAATTTCAATAAATTGTTTAAAATGAAAAGTAAGCTAATATAATCAAAATATTGCTGATTTTGTATATTGAAACCAGTACTATCCATTATATATATTGACTCTTCTAATTCAGCTATTCTGTTTATTCTTCACCAAATTTAGAAATTCACATACAGTCTTGAGACTCTCTGTTCTCAATTTTGTTTTGTTTTTCTCACCTGGCTGGAAATATCATAAATGTAATTTATTCTAGACTTCATCTTTACTTTTTATTCCATGCCTAATCTTCCTCAGTGCAGGCCATGTTGGAAGCATTTTACATGCATATAAATATGTCACATGACTTAAAAAATAGTGGCAATTTTAAGAAAATTGCTTTTTTTGTATTAAATTTTCATACTAAAGCTCATTAATAAAAATGCCAGAAGTACAATTGAATTTTTGATTTTATAACTAAGGCAATTCTATAAAACAGTGTTTTGCACAAAAATATCATATGGGATAAATTAATTGTATTCCAAATTGAATGAACATAATCATTTTACTTGCACTGAATAAGAGCAATGCAAAGTCAAATTCTTTTGTTTTTTCCTCAGAATTGTGTGCTATGTGTCTTATATTGATGTGTTTTGGAGCACTGTAGTTTTAAGTTTTTATTTTCCCCTTAACTTTTGTTCCTAGAATTATTTGAAGAAGTTAAAAATGTATTTACTCCCTGTTCAATGTGTTTTAAATATTGGAGAAATAGAGAGAGAGATTGTATATGTATACTATATTGTATGGATAATATTTCTCAATGATAAAAGAGAGCTGCTTATACAATTCATGAGTAGAGTAACCTTCAGTTATGTTTTTTCAAGTTGCACAGTCCTTCTTTCCAAACCCTATTTATCATGATCCTTGTGTATATAAATATTCCAGTGGGGTAACACTTCCAGTATTTTGGCATTTTCCTTAACAATTCCTAGCACAGCACACTGCTCCAGCTAACAAACAGACTTACTGTTCCTTCTACAGGGTTATTTAGTAACCTTTAACCTTCATTTTTAAATCATGTATTTTTACTTCTGTCAAATAAATTAGTCTTGTCCTATCACTGTGAGTTCTAATTGCTAAGTTTCTTCAGTTTATTTTTCTATACAAGCACTTCCTTCTCTTTCCAGCTTATCCTAACTTAACATAAATTGTTTAAAACCTTTGTTTAAACAAAACTCAATTTGTTTATATTGTTCAGAGAAATGAGTGGGAAGAGTGATTTTTTAAAAATAATTTCTAACTGTACCCAGATTTATGCTAAATATTTTGACATATTTATCTCATTCTGCAGGAGAGCCCTAGGAGGCAGAATTATTTCCATGTTTCTTGAAAGACTTGTACTCCAAAACTTACAGTATACTCCTAAAAGAAATTAAAGGTGTCATGCACAAATGGCAAGACATTCCATTTTCATAGATAGGAAGATATCATATCGTTAAAATGTAATTATCATCCAAAGGTATATACAGAATCAGTGCAAGATCTCTCAAAATCCCAGTAACTGCTTTGCAGAAAAGGAAAAACCAATTCTTTTCATATGAAATTGCAAGTGTATTTGAATGGCCAACTCAATATTGAGAAAAAAGAACAAAACTAGAGGTCTCACACTTCTATCCGGCTGCTATGACAATTACCACACAGTGGGTTAGCTTACACAACAAGAATATATTGGCTCAGGGCTTCAGAAGGTAGAAGACAGAACTTAAGAATTTGGCATGGCAATGTTATTTCCCCACCAAAGTCTGCAGCATCCTGGCAGTGGCTTGCCTACAATGCATGGGGTTATTTCACCTACCTCTCTGTCTCCTGTCATATGGCTATTGCTTTTCCATTATGTCTGCTTTTTTGGTTTCCTCTGATCTCTATCTTCTGACTTCTCCCTGTGGATTTCTCAAAGTGCCTCTAAATTTCTTCTGACTCCAGTGCAATGGATTGAGGCTTACTCTGATTTAGTTGGGCCACAACTTAACTAAAAATAACATCCTCTAAAGGTGTCATTTATCATGAATTAATAAATTAAGTTTCAGATTAAAACCAGTGGAGTTAGTGAGCTCACTGGTTGAGTGTCTGCCTCACATGTATGAGGTCCTTGGTTAAATCACCAGAACCACCTAATTTTTTTTTTTTAAAGATTAAAAACATGTCTTTCATTGGGGTACATATTTAGGCCTCTCACAGTTCCTAACTTCAAAAAGGGCTACATAGCTATTGTAATCAAAACAGGCAATGGCATAAAGATAGACCAATGGAATCAAATTGAAAGTATTGAAGTAAGCCCCATATATATGGCAACTTTTTTTTTACTTACATAAATGTTATTTTTAATATATATATATATATATATTTTTTTTAAAGATGCTTAGATTACAAAAATGTTACACAAAAATTACAGGAATTCACATATTCCCTACCTCCCACACCTCCCATAACATCCCACATAAACATCTTTCATTTGTGTGGCACATCACCTGCAATGGATATAAACATCCTGGGGCTTTGCCACTAAGCATGGACCATAGTTCACATTGTAGACCACACTCTCTCCCACACAGTTCTGCATGTTATATGCTAATGTAAAATGGCCTATATCCATCATTGTAATGTCACTCAGGATAATTCCCCAAGTCCTGAAAAAGCCCCTGTATTATAACTGCTTTTCCCTTCCCTGCCCCAAATGCATCTTGTGGCCACTGGCTCCATCTCAATGTTAAAATTTCTTTCATTGCTTGAATCACAATATGTCTACAACAGAATACCATTAAGTCCGCTCTAGTCCATAGGTCTTCCCCCAGTCCTGAGGAGTCTGGGATGGTGATGTCCACTCCACCTCCAAGGGAGAGGGGGCTTATATCCCATGGATATGGTGGATGGGATTATCCTGCATGCAGTTGCAGGCTCTCTTCATTCCCTGGGATGGCCATTGCCCATCAACATCTCCTCACCAGGTGACTTGGGTGAGTCCATTGAGCTGTCTAGTGGGAGTTGCAGCTCCACCAAGATTCCAGGCACAGCTTGCACATGGGTAGGCCAGAGGCTTCAGTCTCTGGAAGTACACCTACAAGCTCCAGCATCACATATAGGTTTGAATAGAAGGGACTGATGCACCTTCTGCAAGGAGGACTTATTTGAGTCCAACTCTGTCACTCTCAGGAGCACAGATTCCAAAGTAGAGTCCACTGATAAGGCATCAATCTCTGAAGCCATCTCCCCTTATATAGGAACTGAGTGTCTCCACAGCACTCAGGAGCCCCGCTGTGTGCAGTGATATCCACTTTGGTGTTCTATGAGATCCTACTGAGGTGTGCATAAGCGTTAACTCTGGGATGACCACCTGACACTCTTTGAAGTCTCTTAGCCATATGAATTCATTTGTCTTTACCTTTCCCCCCTGTTATTTGAAGTCTTTTTCCAGTCATATTGCCAGTTGGCACTTGGTGTTAATCCCTCATTGCCAGGGAGGCTCATCCCTGGGAGTCATGTCCCATGCTGGGGAGAAGGTATTGCATTCATATGCTGAGTTTGGCTTAGAGAGAGGACACATTGGAGCAGCAAGGAGGCTCTCAGGTGGCAACACTTAGGCACCCCATAACAGTAGGCTGAGTTTCAATTACATGAGCAAAGACTCATAAGGCTAATCATCAATAACAAGAACCCATCAGTGGACCATCCTCTTTTGCCACACACTGCCCCTGCACTCAGAGGACTGTTGCTGCTCCCTTGGAGAATTTGGCAGAGCTCTCCAGGCTGGGAATTCAGTACTCCCTCATTAACTGAGTGATTGTCTACCACCATGACCATGCTCCATCCCTTGATCATTTGAACAATTTTATATATCTTTCATGTATATTCAGATGAACTTTCTCCCATGAATCCCCCATCGCAGACACCCCCCACAAAGGATCCTCTGCAGTCCCCATTGTAATCTTTCTGTGTTCTAAATCTTCCTTGAAGATGAAGCCCATATAATACCCAAATGCAATAAATAGAAAAATGAAATAATAATGATAAGCTTAAATGCCAGAGATAAAATATATGGAAACTCAGAAAAAAAAAAAAAAACTAACTAAAAATAAAATATAATTAACAGATTGGTACATTCAAAAAATGGGGGGGAAATTTAAAAAAAATTTTTTTTTTCTTTTATCACTGCATTATTGGATGTCCAGTCTGTACCGGGGCAAATTCCCCCTCCCATTCCCATGTCTCCCAAATTTTATTTAATTTTCAAAGACGTTTTAGGTCACAGCAAAGTCACACACTAAATACTAGAGACTCTCATGTATCCAACCACCTTTCCCTTTCCTCACCCCATATTAAAACCTTTTTTGTGTGTGTGTGTGGATGGTATCATTGTTATAACTGTTATACAGATAGTGAAATATAGCTACTAATAATTGTCAATGGTTTACAGTATAGTTTACAATTTAAATGGTACAGTGTAATAATTTTTGAAGATATTTACCATGTCCTGTGTCCATTATTGTAAGGTAATGAAAAACATTTCCCATGGCCACTAAATACCCCCTGTTTGATCATTTCTTTTCCTTCCTCCCCATCCCCGTGGGGCACATGAAACTCCCCTGTCTTGACTCATTGGATGACACAATTCATAGTTTCATGCCCTTGGTATTCTAACTTGCCCTTCCTAATCTTCCCCTGTGCCAACCCTGCATCACCAAACACAGTAATATCACTAATCACCTGTCCTATAATTCAATATGCAGCTATACACTATCACTTTACCATAGATTATGTCCAGTGATGGCTCACAACCTACTCTTCTCTTTCTCTCCCTTGTTAACATATCTTTCAGACAATGGTTCTCAGAGAATGCTCACTTCCCTCAATTCAAATCAGTGAGGTCATATACTGTTCATCCTTCTATGCCTGCCTTACTTCACTCAACATAACGTCTTTAAGATTCATCCATGTTTTTCCTTGTGTTAGCACTTCATTCCTTCTTACAGCTGAGTAATATTCCATTGTATGTTTGTACCACATTTTGTTTATCCATTCATCTGTTGATGGGCACTGGGGCTGATTCCAACTTTTGGCAATTGTGAACAATGCCGATATGAACATTGGTGTGCATATATCTGTTCGTGTCTTTGCTTTCAATTCCTCTGGATATATATCCAGCAGTGGAATCACTGGATCATATGGAAGCTCTATTATTAGTTTTCTGAGGAATTGCCAAACTGTCCTCCACAGTGGTTTGAACATTCCACAATCCCACCAGCAGTGGATGAGGGTTCCTATTCCTCCACATCCTCTCCAACACTTCTATTCTTCTGTTTTTTTTAATAGCTGCCATTCTGATGCATGTAAGATGGTATCTCATTGTAGTTTTGATTTTCATTTCCCTAATAGCTAGCGATGTCAAGCATTTTTCCATGTGCTTTTTAGCCTTTTGTATTTCTTCCTTGGCGAAATGTTTTTTTCAGGTCACTTGACCATTTTCTTAAATAGGTTCTTTGTCTTTTTATTTTTGAGCTGTAGGATTTCTTTATATATGCAGGATATTAGGCTCCTATCCGATATATGGTTGCCAAATATTTTCTCCCTTTGGGTAGGCTGCCTATTTAATTTCTTAATAATGTCCTTTGAGGTGCAGAAGTTTTTAATTTTGAGGAGGTCCCATTTATCTATTTTTTCTCTTGCTGCTTGTGCTTTGGGTGTGAAGTTCATGAAACCATTTCCTTTTAGAGGGTCCTGTAGATGCTTCCCTACATTATCCTCCAAGGTCTTTATAGTTTTGGCTCTTATCTTTAGATCTTTGATCCATCTTGGGCTGATTTTTGTATAAGGTGTGAGATGGTATTCTTCTCTCATTCTTTTGGATATGCATATACAGTTATCCAAGCACCAATTGTTAAAGAGGCCATTCACTACCAACTGAGTGGGCTTGGTCGCCTTGTTGAATATCAGATGACTATATATGCGAGGCTCTTTATCAGAAATCTCAGTTTGGTTCCATTAGTCACTAGATCTGTCCTTGTGACAATACCATGCAGTTTTGAGCACTGTAGCTTTGTAGTATGTTTTACAGTCCGATAATGTGATACCTCCAAGTTCATTTTTCTTTTTCAAAATGTCTTAGGCAATTTGGGCCCTCTTACCTTTCCAAATATATTTTGTAGTTAGTTTTTCCAGTTCCTTAAAAAATACAGTGTTGATTTTCTTTGGGATTGCATTAAATCTATAGATTAGTTTGGGTAGGATAGACATCTTGATGATGTTTACTCTTCCTATGCATGAACAGGGAATATTCTTCCATTTTTTAAAAAGTCTTCTTTGATTTCCTTTAACAGTGTAGTGTAGTTTTCTGTATATAAGTCCTGAACATCTTTAGTTAAATTTATTCCTAGGTATTTGATTCTTTTTCTTATTATTGTAAAGGGTATTTTTTTTTATTTCCTCACCAGATTTCTTATTATTGATGTACAGAAATGCTACTGATTGTTGAGCAATGATCTTATAGCCTGCAACATTACTGAACCCCTTCATAAGTTCTAGAAGCTTTGTTGTAGATTTCTCAGGGTTTTCTATGTATAGGATCATGTTATCTGCAAATAATTAAATTTTTACTTCTTCTGTCCCAATCTAGATGCCTTTTATATCCTTTTCTTGCCTCAGAGCTCAAGCAAATACTACTAAGACAATGTTAAATAGGAGTGGCGATAGTGGGCATCCTTGTCTTCTTCCTAATCTCAGAGGGAAGGCTTTTAGGATTTTACCATTGAAGATGATGTTAAATTTGGGTTTTTCATATATACTCTTTATCATATTCAGAAAGTTTCTTTCTATTCAAATCTTTTACAGTGTTTTTATAAGGAAAGAGTGCTGTATTTTGTCAAATGCTTTTTCTGTATCTATAGAGGTGGTCATGTGATTTTTTTCTTTCAATTTTTTTATGTGGTGTATTACATTGTTTGATTTTCTTATATTGAACCATCCTTGCATACCCAGGATGAACCCCACTTGGTCATGGTGTATAATCCTTTTGATATGATGTTGAATGTGATTAGCAAGTATTTTGGCGAGGATTTTAGCATCTGGGTTCATTAGAGAAATTGATCTGTAATTTTCCTTTCTTGTGGTATCTTTATTTGGTTTTGGTATTAGGGTAATGTTGGCATCGTAGAATGAGTTAAACAATATTCCTTCTACTTCTATTTTTTGGCAGATTTTGAGCAGAATTGGTGTCAGCTCTCTCCATATTGTTTGGTAGAATTGAGCTGTGAAGCCATCTGTTCCTGGGCTCTTCTTAGTTGGGAGGTTTTTGATGACCGAGTCTATCTCCTTACTTATAATTGGACTGTTGAGTTCATCAATTTCTTCTTTCATCAATGTAGGCTGTTTCTGAGTTTCTAGATACTTGTCCATTTCCTCTAAATTATCATTCTTGTTGGCATACAATTTTTCAAAGTCTCCTCTAATGGTACTCTTTATTTCTGTGGGGTCAGTCATGATATCCCCTTGCTCATTCCTTATTTTGTGTATTTGCATCTGTTCTCTCTTTTTCTTTGTTAGTCTGGCTAAGGGTTTGTCAATTTTATTCATCTTCTAGAAGAACCAGCTTTTGGTTTTGTTTATTTTTTCTAGGTCTTTCTTATTCTCTATATCATTTAGATCTGCTGTAATCTTTGTTATTTCCTTCTTTATACTTCCTTTAGGTTTAGTTTTTGTTGTTTTTCCATTTCCTCCAAGTGTGCACTTAGGAATTCAATTTTAGCTCTTTCTTCTTTTTTAATATATGTATTTATGGCTATGAATTTCCCTCTCAGGACAGCTTTTTCTGCCTCCCATAGGTTTTGATATGTTGTGTTATCATTTTCATTATTTTCCAGGTAGTTACTGATTTCTTTTGAGATTTCCTCCTTGACCCACTGTTTGTCTAAGAGTGTGTTGTTTAACTTACATATCTTTGTGCCTAACCTGTTTCTTTGGCCCTTAGTGATTTCCAATTTCATTCCATTGTGGTCAGAGAAATTACTTAGTATAATCTCAATCTTTCTGAATTCATTGAGAGTTGTTCTGTGGCCTAGCATGTGGTCTATCTTGGAGTGTGATCCATGTGCACTTGAGAAGTACATAAATCCTGCTGTATTTGGGTGTAGTGTTCTGTATATGTCTATTAAGTCCAGGTCCTCTAATCTATTGTTCAGAGGCTTTGTTTCTTTATTGATTCCCTTTCTAGCTGTTCTGTCTAATGCTGATAACGGTGTGTTAAAGTCCTCCACTATAATTGTAGAAGTATTTATTTCTCCACTTAGTTTTTCCAGAATTTGCCTCGTGTATATTGAGGCACCCCGATTAGGTGCCTAAATGTTTATGATTGTTATCTCTTCTTGAGAGTTTACCAGTTTTACTAATATATACAGTCCATCTTTGCCTCTTAAATTGTTTTGCATTTAAAGTCTATTTTGTCCAATATTAGAATAGCTACTCCTGTCTTTTTTTGCTATTGTTAGCTTGTAAAATTGTTTTCCAGCAGTTCACTTTCAGCCTCCTTGAATCCCTGGGTTGAAGGTGGGATTCTTGTAGACAGCGTATAGATGGATCATATTTCCTTATCCATTTTGCCAATCTATGTCTCTTGAATGGTGATTTTAATACATTTACATTCAGTATTATTACTTGCAATGAATTTTTTACTTCAGCCATATTTTCTTTGGGTTAATGTATGTCATATGTTGTTTTCCTTCTCTTTTTGTCTTTTTAATTGTTTTTAAACTCTCCTCCAACTCTCTCTCCCTTGTTTTTTCCTTTTAACTTATAGAACTTCCTTTAGTATTTCTTGAACTGCAGGTTTCTTATTGACATACTCTTAATTTCTGTTTATCTGTGAGTACTTTGAACTCTCCATCATTTTTGAATTCCAGTTTTACCGGATAGAGAATTCATGCCTGGAAGTTTTTTCATTTAGTTCTTTGACCATATCATACCACTGTCTTCTTGCCTTCATGGTTTCAGATGAGAAATCAGTACTCAATCTTATTGTACTTCCCTTGTATTTGATCGTTCTCTTTCCTCTTGCTGCCTTGAATATTTTCTCTTTGTCTTGAACATTGGACATTTTGACAAGTATATGTCTTGGAGTAGGCCTATTGGGATTTATACTGTTTGTGGTGTGCTGTGCTTCCTGGAACTGCACATCCATCTCTCTCAATAGGGTTGGGAAGTTTTCAGCCATTATTTCCTTCAGCACTCCTTCTGTTCCCTTTCCCTTCTCGTCTCCTTCTGGGATACCTATGATGCATATGTTTGTGCGTTTTGTGTTGTTGGTTAAACCCCTGAGTCCTTGCTGGTTTTTTTCTATCTTTTTGTTTATCTGTTCTACTCTCTGTTTGATTTCAGAAGTATTGTCTTCCACATCACTAATTCTTTCTTCTGCCTGTACAAATCTGCTGTTATGTGAATCCAGCATCTTTTTTATTTCTTGGATTGTGCCATTGATCACCATCATATCCATTATCTTTTTGCCTATGCTTACAATTTCTTCAGTATGTTCTCCCAGTGTCTTCTTTATATCCTTTATCTCTTGCTTACCTTCATTAACTTGGTCCATGATATTTGTTTGGAAAGCTTTGATTAGTTGTTCGATGTTCTGCATCTCTTCCTGGTTTTTAGTTTGTTCATTGGACTGGTCCCTGTCTTCCCATTTCTCAGTGTGGTTTGTAATTTTTTTGTTGCCCTCAAGTCATCATTTTATCTAGATGGGTTCAGTTGATTAGCTTCTCTCTCTGCTCTAGAGTTTTATTTAGCTGGCTGTTCTCTGTGTGTGTTAAGTTTTCTCTTTGACACTTTTTCTTCTAATTTTATTTCCTTGCTTCTTTCTATGTTCCCTTGAAGGCCAAAGATTAGGGCCAGAGGAATTGAAAGATGTAAGAAAGGGAGAAGAATAGTAACATTGATGAAAATTAGAGAGGAGCCAAATAAGACTTAGTGAAATGAATATTTAACTCATGTAGGCAGTGTAGTGTAATAGGGAAAAAATGGAGTACCTTCAATGAACTGGGAAACCAAATTGAGGAATATATATAAAATGATTTAGAAGGCTAGAATGATAAGCAGGTAGAGAAAGAGTGAAGAAAGGGCTGAAAGTAAAAAGTTAATATTAATAAAAAAAGAAGAAAACAGAATAAATAGAATGGAGTTTGATACCCTTAAGTTGTGGGGTAATGAAAAAACATGTTGTGTAAGAACTACAACAGAAAGCGGAAGGCAGAAAGATGAAGGAAGGGGAAGAGATAACATGGGAGGCAAAATCAATATAAACAGAATGGGAAATCACTGAAGAAGAAGCACAGCAAAGAAGAGACAAGCTACCAGCACCTAATTTAAAAAAAAAATGAAGGAAAAAGAAAGGGTGGGAGGAAAGAGGAAAGAAAATAAGAGACAATAAATAAACTGAGAAAAACCAAATGGCCACACAAGCAAGCATTCAAACAAAGCTAATGAGGAACAATGTTCCTTCTAGGGTCTTGTGGAACCTCTTAGCCTGCTTGTGTTTATCAATCAGTTTCCCTGCAGGGCTCTATCTGCAGGTTTTGAGGCAGATTTTAGCTATTAAACTAAATTAAAAAGAAGAATTCATTTTTCATTTTTTAAAGGGACTGTCTTCATTTTTTTTTTTTTTGGTAAAATAAGGGACCCAAAAGAAGTCCTCTTCTCGACCACCCCCTTCACCGAGGAGACCCTAACTAGGCCTCTGGAAACTAATCAAGCACTTCCCACTTCCTGGCCTCTGCAGGGGAGTTGAAGCTCTGATTCCTGTCAGTGCAGAAATATAAAATTGGCTGACTCTGCCCCTTCTGGAACCAAGCCTCAGTGTCACCAGACTCCTGGGTAAATCAGGCTTCCTCAGTAGATTTGCCTCTCCCCTCAGCCTGGTGCTGCTTAAAGGTGGATTATCTGCTCCCCAAAGCCATGAGGTGTCCAGGAAGCCAAAACCACAGAAGGGAAACCCCTCTCCACTTTCTGTCAGAAACCCCCTCTCTCAGAGAATGCTCCCTATCACTGGGTTGGCGGGGTTTCATGTGTATCCCTGGGCATCTAGGTAAATTAACTTCCTCAGCAGATTTGCCCCTCCCCACTGCCTGGTGTTGATTCAATGCAGCTATTTTGTTCACCCAAGTTGCAAGGGGTTCCAGGCAGCCAAATCCACAGAAAGGATATCCCTCTCAACCCTTTGCCAGAACCCTCCCATTCTCGGAGAACATTCCCTCTCACCGGGTTGCTGGGTGGGAGTCGTGGCTCAAACTAGCCTTTTTCCCTTAGGTTGGGGCTCAGCCATCTGTGTTAACCACCAAAGGCAGGCTTAAAACTCAAGAATCTCTACCGATCATTCCACACCATTGATCTGCCTGCAGATAAATGTCCCAAGCTTCGTTCTCCGTGCACCCACAGCACAGAGTGCTGGGCAGGACCCTGTCCACAATCGGCCATCCTCAGAGAGCTAGTCAGCAAGTGCCCTCCTAAACTGATGCCATCTTTCCTTCTCCAACTGACTTTTGACAATTTCCAGTACATTAACTGGGGGAAAGAATGGTCTCTTCAATAAATTATGTGGTGAAAACTGGATATGCATGTCCAGTAGAATTATATTTAAACTCTACCTCACACTATACACAATACTATACACAATAATCAACTCAAAATGGATCAATGACATAAACATAGATGCTAAAACCATAAAACCCTTAAAAATAATCACAGATAGAAACCTTCATAACCTTACATTTCGTCATGATTTCTTAGAATGACATCAAAAACAATAGGAACAAAGAAAAAATAGATAAGATGGACTTCTTCAAAATTAAAATCTTTTGTACATCAGAAGACATTATCAAGAATATGAAATGAAAACTTACATAATGAAACCATATATATATTCTCTGTCTATATTGATTTTGCCTCCCAAGTATTGTTAACCATATATCTGATAAAGGTTTAATATCCAGAGTATATAAAAACCTGCTAAACTTCAATAACAAAAAGAAAAATAACCCAATGTAAACATGGACAAAGGAGTTGAATTTACATTCCTTCAAAGATATGCAAATGACCAATAAGTAAAAGAAAAGATGTCCAACATCACTAGTCTTCAAGGAAATGTAAATAAAAGCAAAAATGAGATACCATTTCACATCCAAGAGGATGGCTGTTAATAAAAAATAGAAAACAATATGGATTGGCAAAGTTGCAGAGAATTTAGAACACTTACACTTTCCTATTGTGATTATAAAATGATACAGCCACTATGCAAAGCAGTTTTGTAGTTCCTTACAAAGTTAGGCCTAGAATTCCCTCATGATCCAGGGAACACACTTCCTGATGTTATCCAAAGAATTGAAAATCGGAACTAAAACAGATATATGTACATTAGTGTTTACCTTAGAATTATTCTCCATAGCTAAAAGGTGGAAGCAACTCAAATATCTATCAAAAATGAATCATTAAACTAAATGTAATATAAACTTTCAATGGAATATTATTCAATTATAAAAAAGAATGAACTTTTGATACACGTCATCTTGACTGAAATAAGCCAGACACAAATAGATGAATATCGTGTGATTTTATGTATGTGAAATACTTCCAACAGGCAAATTCATACAAACATAGATATCACAGTTTACTACAGACATGGCACATGAGGGGAATATTTCCCTATTGCTATATGGCTATGGTTTTCTGTTTGAGTTGATGAAAAATTTGGGATAATAGTTGCTGATGATGGTGGTGGAGTACTTTGAATGTAATTAAAATCAATGAACTGTGCACTTGAAAGTTGTTAAAATGGGAAATTTTCATTTGTATATAAATAACTATATTAAAAAGTTGTAATGATTATATACATTAAATGTCACCAACATTTGTTTTACTTTCATTTTTGCGTTTTCTAGTCTATTGCTTTACAAGAAAAATGGGCATGTCAGAATTGTTCATCATTATATAATCAGCTTTTAAAATATTACCCAGAATAGTAGAGTTTCCAAGCATATATATTGACTACTTAACTGAGAATGAATGATTGCTTGAATGAATAAACTACTTAAATCGCCCATTAAATCAAACAGGTGCTTTTATCCAGTGCTTTACTCAGACTTTAATGTGATTTTAACTTTGATAAAGAAATGGTGATATCTTGCATATCATTCTTTAAAATATTCACTCCTTTAAGACACATCTTATACTTCCTCTTGTTAATATTTCTGATAGCTAATATGGGTGTTTTTGTTTGTTAGTTTGTTTGTTTTTTGCACATTCCAGGCTATTAAATAATACAAAGTAAAGTACTACAGTAAAAGAAAAAACAATGTGCAAAACAAAAAAGACATTACCAAGACTGTTACCAACTTCAAGGTACTCTTTATAATGGATTAAATCCTTGGGGCTGTCATATAATAACATGAATATCATGTTACTGCTTCTGTGATTTCCCTTCTATGTCTTTTTTGTGGCCAAAGCCATGGTCCCTACCATTTACTGTTAAGCCAAATTGATGATGCATTCATTATTTCCTAATCTCTGATAATTTATTTCTCTCATTAGCATTCTTAAACCATTGTAAAGTTTGTTTTAAAAACTAATGCTTTTACATTTCACATTGTTGAAGATTTCTATTCCAGCTCAACTTCTCATTTCAAGTTTGTTGTTAATTTTCTAAGATTTTACACTTCTAAGAGATGAATATGTTTTTTGAGAAAATTACCTTGGACAAATAGTCACAGTGTTGATTTAGACTCTAAATTATTTTATCTAATATAATCACTGGATCACAAAATTTCACTCATTAAAAATATTGTAAGAAACCTATACACAAACACACTTACAAAATGGTGTAATAAACAAATACATATATCTCCATTAGCCACTTTTTCAAAAGCTCTAGAATATATATTTTTAGAAACATTTATTGAAGTTTATCACTCATACATGAACATACATAAACAATAAGTGTATAGCAATAATTGTGAACTTATAAAACAAACATACATAGCATCATGCAGGGCTCTCATACCTCACCCTACCACCAATACCTTGTATTGCTGTTAAAGATTTTTAACGAATGATTAAAGAGCATCCTCAAAATATTACTTCTAACCAAAGTATATTCCCTCAGCCAACCCTATTATTATTTTTTTATATCATTTATACATGAACATACATAAACAATAAATGTACAGTAAAAGTTGTTTACTTACAAAGCAAACATTCATAACATCATACAGGGGTCCTATACATCAATCCTCCACCAACAAACTGCATTTTCATGAGACATTTCTTACAAATTGTAAAAGAATATTGTCAAAATCTTACTACTAATTATGGCCCTTATCTTAAATTTGGTCTTTTCTCCCCCAACCCATCCTATTATTATTTTTTAAATATATTTTTATGACAGAAGTTGTAAACTTACAAAACATTCATGCACATGTTCAAAATTCCCAAACAACACCCCTCTATCAACACACCACACCATGGTGGAACATTTGTTACAAATTATGTGATAATATCATCCAAATATTACCACGTCCATAGTGTACATTTGGCACACATTTTCCATACTCCCCCATTATCAACACAGTACATCTTTGGCATAGATGCAAGAATATTACATTATTACTGTTAACCAGAGTCCATAGGTCACACCAGTTGTATTTTTCCCATGCTTCTCCACATTCCCTCCACCATGCAATAGTATTGTACATCTTCTCTAGCTCACAAAGGACACTCTTGCATCTGTACCATCAGCCATGATTCTCATCCACCTCTGGGTTTACTGTGCTATTCAGTCCCTAGATTATTCTCTAGCTTTCTGTCAATTTGCAATTACATCCCTAGACTACCATTTTCAGCCACATCCCTATTTATGTACCAGATGTTACTCATTATAATGCATTACCATCAACTGTACATTTCCACACTTTTACAGTAAAGCTAATTAAAACTTCTACATACATCAAATATCAATAGTCCATCTCAGTCATCCTCTTATCTCCTTTAAGAATCCACCACCTATCACAGGTCATGAAGATATTTTCTTACATTTTTCTGCTAGAAGCTTTATAGTTCTTGCTTTTGTATTCAGGTTTGCTATTCATTTTGAGTTAATTTTTTATATGGTGTGAGATAGAGGTCCTCTTTCCTTCTTTTGCTATGGATATCCAGTTCTCTCAACACCATTTGTTGAATGGACTGTTCTGAACAAGCTGGGTGGGTGTGACAGGCTAGTAAAAAATCACTTGATCATAGATGTGAGGATCTGTTTCTGAAACATCACTTCAGTTCCTATGGTCCATGTGTCTGTCTTTATGCCAGTACCATGCTGTTTCTACCACTGTAGCTAGTGAATATGAACCAAAGTCCGGAATTGAGAGTTCTCCAACTTTGCTTTTCCTTTTTAAGATGCTTTTGGCTAATCAGGACCCCTTAACTTTCCAAAAAAACTTAATATTCATTTTTTCAACTTATTTTAAAAATGCTGGTAGAATTTTTATTAGGATTGCATTGAATCTGTGTATCAATTTGAGTAGAATTGAAATCTTAATGATATTTAGTCTTTCAATCTGTGAGCATGGAATTTTCTTCCAATTATTTAGGTCTTTTTTTTAATTTCTTTTAACAATGAGCTGCAGTTTTCTGAATGCAAGTGCTTTTTACATTGTTGTTTAAGTTTATTGCTGAATATATGGGTTTTATCTGTCATATTTTACTTTCACCACTCTTTTGACACTTTTACTTTTAATGATATAATCTTCATTTCTAGACTCTCTTCCAGGCCTCTCTCTTCTGTCTTTTCAGGCTGTAGCACACCTTTTAGTGTTTCCTTCAAAGCAGATCTCTTGTTTACAAACTCCCTCAGTTTCTGTTTATCTGTGACTATATCTGTGGATTGTAATTTTTTGTTGGTGTCTTGGCATCTGATTTACTAGAGTATTTATTCTGGGTGCAGTTTTTCTCTTTAGTTTAGGACTTCCTGTCCTTTCTCCCTTGCTGGTTGTATAGCAGGAGCCAAGTATGTAGTTGGTGCTATAAGCTGTGGAGTCTCAAGCTGCCCTCATTGCCCCAAGGACCAATGAAGCTTCTCCCAACTTTCTCCTTTTAGCCAAGGGTAGGAACAAAGCCACAGCTGTGTGGAATAATCCAACTCATGCAGGCTCAGACTGTAGCTGCTCAGAGAGATTGATGAAGCTTCATGCCCTTTTTTTCCCTGCCTCAGGCGGTGATGGAGCTGCAAGTGTGGGCAGCAATATAAGTCATGCAGTTGCAAGAGGACCACAGTTGCCTTGGCAGACTTCTGATTGTTCAGTCATTGCCAGCTAAGTGTAACAACATTTACCTCAATAGGCTGGTGCAGGACCCACCAGCTTTCTCCCACTAGAGGTGGGGCTGAATCCTAGGCTAGGTCTGCAGGCCAATCTGGGTGAAAGAATCCTGTCTCTTACCATCACTATGATTTTCAGTCAGCCCGGCTTCCCCTGATTTGGGGGATGGAGTCAAAATGGTGGCTACCAGCCTCTTTCTGACTTGGATAGGTTCAAATTTCAACTGTTCTTAGGGTTATACTTTAGCCAGCCAATTTACTAATCAGTAGGTGAAATCAGTGGCCAACTTTCTCTTTCTCCCCTGTTTTTGGGAAATGGAGCTTCCAATTCCTGCCACAGACTAGCTCCTGGGGTGGCTTGCCCTGCCAAAGTAGGATGATCATTGGCCTCTGTGGCATGGGCTATAGTTTCCCAGAGATGCTGGTGCAGCTCCCCACCAGTTTCCTCCCTGCCTTAGGTGGGCCTGGGGCTTAGACTAGAGCTGCAACCTGATCTAGATAGAAAGAAGCTAGTCCCTACCAGCACTGTGATTTTCCCTCAGCCCCACTTCCCCTCATGTCAGGAGCAGAATTAAGATGGCAGCTACCGGCCTCTTTCTGACTTGGACAGGTTCAAAGTTTAGCTGTTCTTAGGATTATACTTTAGCCCTCTGAATTTACTAATCAATAGCTGAAGTTGGTGCCCAACCATCTCTTCCTCCCCCATTTTTGGGAATTGGAGCCTCCAATTCCAGGCATGTAAAGCTCCCAAGGTGGTGTGTGCCTTCAGTGAAGAGTGGGCACTGGCCTCCGTGGTGTGGAGTTTTATACTTAGAAATCATTTCTGCAAATGGGCCGTCTCTTCCTTGCATTCTTTCAAGGATGTTGCAGGATGCACTTCTGGTCTCCTGGAGCCCCCAAAGAAGTGCTTTAGATAGCTCTGGATGATTAATAACTGCCCTGTAGCAGGAGCTGATTCTAGGGCCTCCTTACTCTGCTGCCATCTTGTTGGTAGTCCTATATACTTTATATTTAAAGAACTGAATCATTACAGATAATCTAAGTTTCCATTGACTCAAAGCCTTCTATTCCTATTTATATGTAAACACTAGTGATTATCATGAAGTTTTTGTGTTATTCCAAATCATTTTTATTGTATTTACTATTATTTACTTAAGTATACATATATTATACTTAGTTACGTAGTTATACTTCTCTTTATGGCTAAGGATTGAGTTAATGAATTTAAGCTAAATGTACATTTTGGTTTCTTTTAAGTCTTCTCTATTACAAACAACAATGGAATTCATATCTATTTATGCTTCCTTTTGATCACATTTTGCTCAAAAATCTATTTATTTTTAGTTCTGTCTAGCTTAGTGTTAGTTCATTGAACCAAAAAAATGTTACGTGAGTCCCAATTAAAGCAGTTATCACAATGGTAATTAAGTAAAACTATGAAAGTTAATAATTTTTGTACTTAAACATAATGCTTAATTTTTAAATATAAAGTAACATGAGAAAATGAAAGATAGAATAAAAGAAATATTTCCTGGGTAGTCATATAGTTTAAGGACTTACCTGAATCAGAATGCAAAATTACATTTTTTAGTCCATAATATGGCACTGGTAGGAGGATAGATGTTATTAGATTTATTTGTTACACTTTGTGGTTCTTTGAGTCTTTTGTGGACTCCAGGAAATCCTGTTCTTAAAACTATTCCATTTCTACCTGTGTAAATCTATTACAGGTGGGAATTTTTATTCAATTATTTAAGTTATGGGCCTTTGATTAGATTGTGTGACCAGGGTGATGCTTAATTATCTTACTGGAGTCCTTTATAAATGGAGGGATAAAAAGTCACAGACACAGAACAAAGCTTCAAAGACATAGAGGAATGCAGAAGTTGAGAGCAAAGGGGATTGATGAGTGAACTCCACCATATTCCTGATCACCCAAAGCTGCACATCTTTATTTCCATGTGCCTCTTCACACACAGCTGTAACTCAGGGATAGATTATCACTGAAAATTCCTTGACTTGGACACTTTTGTGGCCTCAGAAATGTAAGCTTATAAATTAATAAATACCCATTGAAAAGCGAAACAATTTCCTGTATATTTCTTGGCAGCCTTTCACAAACTAAAACAGAAATTGTTACCAAGAAAGTGGAGTGTTCCTATGAAAATACCAAAAATGTTGGAAAGGGATTTTGAAATAGGTAAGGGAAGATTCAGGAAGAATTGTGAGATAGTTAATAAAAAAGGCCTAGGTTTCTTTGAAGAGACTGCTGGTAGAAATATGGACTCTAAAGATACTTCTGATGAGGTCTTTGACAGAATTGATAACTGTGTCATTGCAACTAGAAAAAAGGTGATCCAAGTGACAGAGAACTTGGAGCAATTGTGTTCTGATGTCTGATGGAAGGCAGACTTTAAAAGTGACATGCTTGGATATTTAGCTGAGGAGGTTTCCAATTCTCCAGGAAATGTGTCTTAATCAATATTACAGGGGAATTTATGAAAAGAAGACACTAGAATCTAAAGGCTGGAGAAACCCATACAAGAAGTTAGATGTCAATGGAAAAGAGGTCATCATGGCCAAAGAAGCATAGATCCAATATATACACATAATCATAACAACATAAGGCAAGTTACTCAACAACTAGTCTTTGTTTCTGCAACAGGTAACATGGTCATAGCTATTATTTGCAAATACTTTCATCCACTACTCATTGCATATTCCCTTTACCCTCAGAAAGTACCTCACTTGATCACGGTACTTTTCTTGGTGGCTTGTGGGGTGACACAAATCTTCATTTCTTAAATAAAGTTTTTGAATTTTACCATTGACTTAATCACAAGGTATGGTAGTACTAAGAAACACATCTTCTAGATATAGTCTTCTTTACATCCATTAACTGTCCAATTTCCCTTTTTAAATCAAGGTCAATCTCCCCAGTAAGTACAGCACCTCCCTTTTGGTTTTTGACTCAGAGGCTGAGGAGATCAAAATGAACAGCTGGCAGTCTTATGTTCCAGTTTAAAGGAATCATTGCATTTTGCATGTGAAGCACACTTAGTTTTGGAGCCCTCCTGGCCAGCAGTGCTTAAATTTGCAGGGATAAGAAGAAAAAATATTGCTGGTTGATTATATCGGTAATAATGATTGTTACCACTCCCATTTCCACTCTGTGTACCTGGGTCTGTGAATCCTGGCTATGGGAGAAATAACACTTTAGAAAGGACACTAATCTGGAGGATTCATATTCCAATGAAAAAAATGTATACAAATTTGCAAGGTATTGCTCCCCTGCTGACATTGTGATTGAGTCTTTAACAGATCATTCTATGGTTCTATCAATATAGTTTATTCAGAATGACAGGTTACATAGCAAAGTTAATGAATCCCAAGAACATTCACCCCCTGGTCATATTTTATTTGCTGTAAAGTGATTTACTTGAGTAGAAATAATACTTATAGAATAACATGATGTTGGATAAGACATTCAATAGGACCCACAGATGGTAGACATGGCAGTGTGTGTAGAGAACACAAATCAGTATCCATAAAAGTGTTTTTCCAGTAAGAGCAAAATACTATCCCTACATGATGAAAGTGTTCCAATGTAAGCAGCCTGCCACCAGTTAGCAGGGTGATTACCTGGGGAATGTCAACATATCAGGAACTGAGTATTGGTATATGCTGCTTGCAAATGGGACACGCAACAGTGCCTATACCCAGGTCAGCCTCAGTGATTGGATATCCATGATGCTGAAATCAGGCATAACCTCCATCAAAACCACCATGGCGACTTCTTTCCTGACCGCTTTGGACCATGACAGGAGTGTCTGGGTAAAAGGCTGATGGGTATAAGCACAGAAGGACATCCTGTCAACTTGATTATAAATTCCTCCAATGCTAATGAAACAGTCAGGTGTTTCATTATTGAGACACAAATAACTTCACATTTTACATCCATTCAGAAAATTATATTCACACACCTCTCCCCAAGAAGAATTATTCTCCAATTATTCAACATGTTCATTCTAAACCCTGACAATCCATCCAAACTGCCAGCCAGAGCCCATGAACCTATATACAAATGCGTCTCTGGCAATTTTTACTTCCAAGCAAAATAAAATGCCAGATATACTGCTTGAGGTTCTAACCTTTGTATGGATTTCCCTTCAAAACTTTCTTTTATTAATATCCCAGAAAGGGGTTGTTGTGTGGTAGCTGTCCACTTTTGGATGATGTCTGTATGTTGTGTAAAAACCCTCTGTAAACTATTCCCAAGTTTTCACTTTTGTGAAGAACCCCTTAAGAAGCCAAACCTGTGGGCTGCATAAGGGAAGATAAGGTGGAAGAATTGGTGGCCATGGACATTTAAGCTACTTCTTCAGTTACTTCCTTGTGCCTTCAGGTACTTCTAGATTCTGATCTCTTCTAAAACTCTTCCTTCTGGTGATGGAGTTCTGCAGTGCTTGTCCAACTTAATGGCTAAGTGGGTCATACATTTTATGATGGGCCCCTCAATTCTCATGGTAAGCATTCAGTCTCTACTAAGGCCCTCAAAATAGGCTAAAAGCTATTTCTCAAAAGAAAAATATTTATCAGCAAATGATGGGAAGCTTTGCCTTAAAGCTCTACGTGTCTTCTAGTGATTCTCATTTAGAACCCTGTCACAGTCTCCTACTAGCATCTCTAAATGCTACTGACACTTCAAGAACCATAGGATATGCTGGATCATTATGGTCCATGTGACAAAGCAGCTTGCATGGTAGTCTGGGCCTTTTGCAGAGCATCCTTTAATTCCAATCCCCAATCAAAACTAGCAGCTTTTTGTGTTTCTTGATAAATGAGTCAGATCAGCATACTTAAATGACAAATATGTTAGCTCCATACTGCTTAGAGGCCATCTAGACATTTTGCCTGTTTTTGTTTTTTATTTGTTTGTTTGTTTGTTTGTTTATTTTCATAGGACTATGAAGATGCAGCAGATTGGACTTTCTCAGGAAAGAGATATCTTGACATTGTCCTTTGCATTGGATGTCTAGAAATTTCACTCATGTGAAAGTCCCTGAATTTTGGTTGATTTTATTAACCACCCACAGACATGCAAATATAGTACAAATAATTCTAGAGTAGTTGTACTTTTTATTCACTAGGTCCTATCAGCATAATATCATCAATTTAATGGTCCAGAGTGATGAGTTTTTGAAGGGCAATTCAATTAATAAAGCCTCAGTCTGGATTATAACATAGGGCTGAATATTTGCTATACATCTGAAGAAGGACATTGAATCTATTTTTGCTGGCCTTGCCAGCTGATAAGAAACCAACAAGTATTGATTTTAGAAAGCATTTGCAGAGTCAATATATTCATACCGAGAACCTGGGAATGTGTTAATTTTTTCAAGCAATCATACTATATGTGAAACAGTATCTGAAATTACAGTAACCACCTGGTTGAGTTTATGATAACCCACTGTCACCCTATAAGATCATCTGTTTCCTACACTGGCCAAATAGTAGTTTTGATTAGGAATACAGTGCCTTCACCATGCTTGCATTCTTCAAAACTTGATGGTGGCTATAATCTTCAGCATATATGTGTGAATCTTTTTCTGATTTGTGAACTCTCTATTCAATTTCATTGTTCAAGGAATCTATTTTTTTTTCCAGCAAAACAACATCCTTGATTATCTTAGCTTTTTAATAAATCATAAAATCAGATTATGTGATTCCTCAAATTGTATTCTTCTTTTTCAAAATTGTTTTGATTATCTTATTCTTTGGATGTAGATTATAAAATCATCTTGTCTATTTCTGAAACAAAAATGTCTTGCTTAAATTTTAATTGATTTGCTTTAAATGTATAGGTCCCTACCAGTATAACATTTCTTTATTTCTTCTTTTTATTCATATTTCAAGACCAACATTACTTATCTAATAACTTAATATCTCTTGGTATGGGACCTAGGCATCCATGTATTTTTCAAAATTATTCTGAAAGTTTCATATATATATATATATATAGTCACATACTATTCCATAGATTAGTATATGCCATTACCAAGATGAGGCAATACCATATAAAACTCAGAACTTGTGAGGTTTAACACTACCAGTCTTCTGAACTAATGTTTTATCAATAGAATATTACAGTTACCTGTCTACTGCCCAACTCTACTGTTAATATTTCTTATCCATAAGTTTCTAGTCTTGGTGAGATTCTCAACGAGCTTAAATTATTTCTCATGCCAATGTGAAGTGTAGCACTTTAAAATTTAAATATGAAGCACAGTAACTTTTATTAAGCAATTAAGAATTATATCATAAGTTTTTATAAACAAATCAATTTTACTGATATATATTAAAGCATGCAATCCACCCCAAGTGTATAATTAATGGTAACTGGTATAATCCTATAGTTGTTCATTCATCAATTCAATCATTATTAGAGCATTTTCATTATTCCAATAATAATAAAAATAAAAAATAAAAAAAAGAAAACTCATCACCTTATAGGTTTTGAGTTTGTATTATTTATTCCATACATATTTTTCAAATTTTTGAGGAATTGCAGAGGTTAAATTTCCAGAAAAAGGAAACAGGATTTCAGGGAATTTAAGTTATTAACCTAATGCGACCTAACTAATATGAAGCAGACTTAGGACTACATACTAGAATATAATTATAAGAATACTTTTCCAATCTTAAACCATATGATTATTCCACTGAGGGATTATTTTTTAGGAAAAGCCAAAATGCTTTCATGTAGTCATTTTTATCATGTAGTTTATTGTTCCAGAAACTTTTCCTTGAATATTATTGGAGGAAAATCTCAAAGTGTTGCTTTTCTCTTGCAAAAGAGAGTTAATGTGTTTTCCCCTTGAGAATCTCCTTGAACTTCAAGAATAAGTTTTCAAGCTGGCATTAGTATTCAAATACATAAAATTCACAGCATATCATAATTGGGTGACCTGTTCAATTCCAGAGGATACAGGAAATGTTTTTCATCACTTAAACAATATTTTAAAAACCAAAACCCTGAATCTCAAACTAGAGTACAAGAGCTCTAATTTTCAAATTTGAGATAAGCTGATTTAGTTTTTTCAGAGTTCTATTCAAATTTAACCAAATGTTTTATAGGGAATGTAGTTGAGAAAATTGGAAAGTCTCTCTACATACTTAGGTCAGTAGAGCTGCAAATCACAAATTTGCTTTAACTTTCTTCATGGGAGGTAAGAGAATAGGGGCAGTAGAAAAAAGGAACTATATTTAAATATGAGGAGAATTATTGAAGAGAGAGAACATGAATTTTCCACCATCTATTTGGGTATGCCACTTTTATATCATAATTTACTTTTGTCAGGATTATAAATGAATTTTAAATGTGATATGCTAGTTAGCTCATTGATATAAAAGTCATTTTAATTACTATGTGTAAATGGTCATTCACTTTTTTTTTTTAAAGATTTATTTATTTTATTTATTTATCCCCCCCTTGCTGCCCGTGCTGCTGTGTCCATTTGCTGCACGTCTTCTCTGTGTCTGCTTATCTCCTCCTTGCTGCGAGGCCTTGCCGCATCAGACCACGGCACCGTGCGAGCCGGCCTGCCCTCACAAGGAGGCACCGGGAAGTGAACCCGGGGCTTCTCATATGGTAAACGGGTGCTCTATCCATTGCGCCACACCCGCTACCTGCCGTGAGGTTGCTGCATCAGCCCACCGCACCGCTCAGGCTGGCATGCCCTCACAAGGAGGCCTTGGGACACGAACCCGGGCCTCCCATATGGTAAATGGGGGCTCTATCCACTGAGCCACACCCGCTTCCCGGTCATTCACTTTTAAGATGCATGACTTTATAGAACTAATTCAAATAGGTGAAGGTATAATTTGCACTGTTTCTAGGCAATAATGATTGCAGACATTTTCATGTCAGATTGAGATTGTATATATGATTCAGTGGCTTAGCCTGTGGAGTCAAAGAAATTTGAGTTAAAATCCTGGGTCTGCTAAAGCGGTGATTTTAGTAAATTATAAATCTAGCTTGGCATGGGTTTTCTCATGTATAAAAGGACAATAAATTATTGGGTATACAGATTGCTATGTAGATTTTATAAAATAATATCCATGAAATTCCTAACCACGGTAATCACTTACTATTAGGCAACAGAAATACTTTTTGTATATTGGATGAAATGGATAAACTTCATACATTCTGTACCATGTTTCCAGTTCCTTATAGTGATGTAGAGAATTTCTGTAGTGGGACATGATTTGCTAAAACATAATCCTTTGTTTGTAAGACATTTTCTTGCTTTACAGAGATCAGTGATGAAGAATTCTCAGAAAATTATATATTTAAGAGAAACATGGGAATTTAGGGAAATCATACTATTATTCATTGACATGTCCATTAGAATATCAGCAGAATGTGGTGACAAATATGAATCATTATGGTCCCTAAAAGCATGGGATATTGGTATTCATTGGATTTATTCTCAAAAGAGCCAAAGAGCATACATATAGTCACATTTACAGTTAAAATATGTATATATACATATACATATGACGTGCTGTCATATAACTTAAAGAAGAAATAATGAGCACCTGGGCTAGGGCCCATTCATTTCCCAATGTTGTGGAAAAAATTTGATTTTGTAATCTCATAGTTGTTTTAGATAAATTTACTTTTCATAAAATGAAAGTCATTCTTTCCCCAGCAGGGTGAATGAACTCACCATAATATTCTCATGAAAACAAAGTCATCAAAGAGTTGTTTCTTAAGTCTGAATTTAAGATCCAATCTAATAATTTTCATGACATCAGCTTCAATCAGTTACACCTAGAAAACACATATATCTTTCTTGGAAGAAACACATGTTTCATAGCAGAACTTGGTTTAAATCTATTCTCAAAAGTCCCCTTGGGGAAAAAAATAAATTTTCAGAGACAAAACACTGAATATAATGTGGGTATCATGTTGTCCTATAAAGAATTCCAGTTTTTTGAAATCACTGCATCTTGAAATTAGTTTTCTTGGTTATGATCTTTCAGTTGAATTTTAAGGAATAAATGAATAAACTACTTCTTAAGCATTTCTAAACACCCATCTCTTACAAAAATCAAAATGTTTGCAGCAATCCAAGGTTGTGCTATGTATTCTTCCATTCAAGTCATGATTTTGAATTATGAAGGAAAATTTTAGTCAAGCTGTACATTGGTTTATACATTATGTTGCTCTTTCAAATTAACAAAATTATTTTTCTCCGAGAAAGAAACAGATTAGCACTAGTACTAAGAATGTATTCACTTTTGCCTACCAATATCCAACCAATAATCTAGTCCACAAATTAGGCAAATTGATATCCACTTAATCTGCATGAAAATTGAACTAATCTCTTTTTCTACTAGTAATGTAGGAATAAACTAGTGAAAATAAAAAATGTCCATGATTTTCTATTCATCAGGTTAATATGGAAAATCTTTGTATTTAGCTCTCAAGTTAATAATCCTTCATATCTCAGCTCAATTATCTTTTCCTCAAGAAAGTGTTTCTTACTTTCATTGCTCACTTTGAGCTTTTCATTTTCATCACTTAAAGTCACCAGTTAATATTTGGTGATATGAAAGTTTGATAAATATCTATATCTACCACTACACTAATACTGTAAATTGTTTTATGGCAGTATCATGTCTGTACACAATTTTATCCTCAAGGCATAAATTAGTGTCTGGGTAATATAGCTTACTCAGAAAATATATATAGTTTTAAGGAATATTGAGTCAAGAAAAGAATAATAGCTAATAGCAATAGCAAGCACTTCTATGCTGTTTATGAATTACTGTAAATAAATAAATGTTCCACATAAACTAACTCATAAATTCTCATAGCATCTCCAAGATGAGGTTCTATTCTCACCTATTATAATAGCTCACACATGAGAAAACAGGTGCCTATAAACTTAAAGTTATTTGCTGAAAAAGATATAGCCCGTTAGTGATACTAGCATTAAAATCCACTTTTTCTGACTACAGTGTTCTTGCTTTTAAGCACTTTAATACATAGAATGAAAGAACAAAATTATATTTTCACTTTGTCCACTTATTATCAATTCTTTTGACCATACCTTATGAAGTAATGAAGGTAACTGAATTGTACAAATTAGAGAGAAAGACATATTTTTAAGAAGTAGGGGAGAATTGGTTTCATTAGATTAGACAAATCACTTTGTTGTTTAATACATCTAGAATTTAAAAGGGAATTTAAAACTCCCACTTCCCCTTAGGATAGAAGGTATCGCAAAAATTATTCCTGCAACTCTAATAATTTTTAAAAATCCAAATAAACGTATGAAAAAAACATAGAATTTCATGAGCCCAGCAGAAAGTTGAAGTTGGAAACCTCCAAGAAATTTGCATTCCAAAGAAGGACAAGATCTAGAAGTGACAAAAGAACCATTTTAAATTTGTCAGAGGATGAAAGAAAGAGTTGGCCATAGTACAAGCAGATACAAAGAAATGAACTAAATTATAAAGAATTATTAAACCCAAATATGGGCTAGAATGTCAGTTGGAAAAAGAAGAGTAATCTTGATTCAAGGGGTTTGCATTGCTTCTCAATCTCATCTCTGCAGCTCTCTAATAACGATCTGAAAAAAGATTGGGGCAGGCTGGGAGATCTTCAGTCAAAATTTCAGTTCAACACACAATATACCAAATGTCCTCCTCTCTTACTAAATGACGGTCTGCTATTATTTTGCCAACTACAACTTCATTATTACTTTAATCTGCCCTAAATATAGATAAGCTTTATTGAGAAAACTATTCATAGAATTGCTACTGCTTTCTGAGAGCATTCAATCTAATAATAGACTTTTGCATCCTTATACCCTCTCCTTAATTATCTAAACAAAGCCTAAATCTATCAGTTTCTTTCTAACACCCTTTTACTTAGAAACATCACATTTCCCCATTGTCTGTGTTCTTCCTCACTGCATTGAATAATAAAGCCTATTTGTTGAACTGCAGATGTTCCTTGTGGTCATTGGCTAAAGAGTATTGATAATTATTAACTAAAAAGATCTAGTGGAGAGTATAAACAATGTTCACAGATACATGAGTAACTTCATCAGAGAAAGGCCATAATAAGGTAGTGTCCCACGAAATACTAGAAATAAAATTGTTAAAAGCACACAAACACAATATCATAAACAAAGAATTCCATTAACAGTTTCAACAGTAGGGTCATTAGAGCTGAGGAAAAGAACTAGATGGGAAAAAATTATTCAAGGCATTTCGGACAATACTAAACAATTTAATATGCATGTAGTTAGGTTTTAGAAAAAGAATAAAGAGGGAATGGTTAGAAGAAAAATTGAAGTAGATATAGACCAAGACTTTAATCTCTTTATTCCTATGTTTCTTAAATAATTGAAATTTTATTTAAAAAATTTCTAAATAACAAAAAATCTGAAACTGTTTTGCAAGTGTGAAAATATCTCCTTTCTCTCAGATGGAATGTGGACAGAATGCTGTGTGAAACCTCTTGAACCATGCCTAAGAGGACAACATCTTGGGAGATACACAGAGCAACCTGAATCCAGGATTCCCTCAAGGTAAAGAGACACCCAAAAAGCCTAGTTAGCTAAAGTCTATGGTAACACCCAAGGATATTTTCCCTTTTGTTGACCCACTCTGTTTCTGAAGCCATTTCTTACATCAACCCAACTATACCTGGATAATACAGGTTCTCTCCCCCATTCAATTGCATCAGCTGATAAATCTCTCTTTCCTTTACAGAGTTCTTTCTTTCAGAAACTAGTACTATACAATGTATATTTGAAAATATTCAACAGCTGTCTCCAAAATTACACTGTCTTTATTAGTAGTTCTAGTGAAGTCTGCCAGCAACATACTCCTCTCAAAAACCCCTATATTTATTAATACTTTTTATTATAATAAAATAATGTATTATATACTTTCAACTCTGATAAGGTACTATAATTTTGTAGAAAAATATTATGTGACAAAGATATGATTAAGAATGTCAGAATGTATGAGTTCAAATTTGTGCTTGTCCTATAACCTGTTGTCTGGTCAAGAACAAGGTATGACTCCATACAGAGTAACAGCATAAACATTTGTGAAATTCAGCCATTCAAATACATTTATTTGGGCACTATTCTAGGGTTTGGAAATACAAAATTAACATTATTGGCAAACATCTTGTGCTCATCGAGTTTCAATGTAGGGAAAACAGAGTAAACAAAAGGCATAATCAAAATATATACAGTGTTAGATAAGGATAACTGTTATAGAAAACAAATGCAGCATTGATTAGGGATGGAGCAGGAGTGATTTTAATTAGGATGGTAATGGATTTAAACAGCATGGTTATAGGAAGAGAATGAGAAAAGTCCATGCAGCTATCTGAGTAAAGGGATTACAAATCACTGTATAAAAAGAATACAAATCACTGTATTTCATATACAAATCACTTGCTGATGAGAATATGTCTAATAACCATTGCTTATGTTTAAATAAAAATAAGAAATATATGAAAATGATGATGAAAATATACTTTCTTACATTTCCATTGTATAGTAGAGAAAACTAAACCTACAAATCTATATTACATAGAGGCATATTTTAAAGGAAATATTAGTTAATGCATAAAATTGTACATGGTTCCAATTAGAAATATTGAAAATAGTTTTGTATATTTATACATAAGATTTGTCTAGATGACCATGAATAAAAGTCTCTGAAAGATCATGATATTTCTATTTTCTTTAATAACTTAAAATTTCTTCCAAATTTTCTTCAATATTCACATATACTTTTATATAACTTAGATATTTCACAAGATTTTACATTGCTTTAAGACAAAATATGGAGGTGCTCTTTTTCCTTTTAAGCTGGTTGTTTGCTTATGAGTAAGATTAGCCAAAAACACCAGTCAACATTCTCACAACAAAAGATATTGTTCATTCAAAATTTTGCAAGAATGTATGCATTCTGATGATCATGTTCAAAATTTATTAGTAGTGCATTAAATTCTTTGCGTTCAGCATATGATTCCATATTTAGAATTATTTGTCTTGCACAGTTGAGAAGACTACATTTAAACTTTCAGAGACTTACCAAAGGAATATAGAGTAAAACATTTGGCAGTTCTAAAGAAACCCTTGGTTTTTCAGTCCAAAGCAGCACTCTTTAAGACTATCCTATATTTCTTCTCTACAGAATAAATGGAATAATTTCTGAAAGAACTCTCTATAATAAAGGTCACTGAAACTGGAATATATGTGGGGATTTTTATAACAAAATTTAAAGAATAACACCACTTTTTTTTAAAGCATTAGTTGTCCTTGAAATCACATATACTTAAACTAAAAGGATTAACACATATTTCATGGCTTCCAATTGCTACGTAGATTTCTGAAAACATGTTTTTGAAAATGTTCCAACCATGCATGATCTTATACAGGATGGCTCAACAAAAAATGCAAATAAATTGCTGTATTTAGAGAGAGACTAAATAATTACTCAAATAAGATGGAACAGATGCACTTAAATATTCAGCATTATCGTTATTTCTGTTGCTTGAAAACCTCTCTCTCTGCATGACTCTAGTGAGAGCATTTTTCACCTCTTTATTCCTAAGACTGTAAGTGAGTGGATTCAGCATGGGGATCACCATAGTATAAAACACAGAGGTCACTTGATCCTTTCCTAAGGAGTAGGAGTTCTTCAGTTTTAAATAAGTAAAACTTGTAGTGCCAAAATAGATGGTGATTCCCAGCAGGTGGGAGGCACAAGTAGAGAAGGCTTTGCATTTTCCAGAAGTAGAATTAATTTTCAGGATAGTAGATAAAATGGACTCTTAGGACACAGAGATTTTTTTTTTTTTTTAAATTTTTTTTTATTGTGGGTAAAAATCAAAATTTTCACAATACATACCAATATTTGTAAAATGGTATATAAATACATATGCATATATGTGCATTTGTTTACATAAATGTTATTTGTTTTTTATATATATATATATATTTTTTTTTTAAAGGTGCTTAGATTACCTAAATATTACTCAGAAATTACAGGGATTCCCAAGTTCCCCACCACCCACACCTCCAACAACATCTCACACCACCATTCCTCATCTGTGTGGTACAACACCCGCAATGGATATACACATCCTGGGGCTTTGAGGACACAGAGATTTTGATAAGAGACACCATTATTTTTCAACTACCAACAATGATTATCATGATTTTAGCACAATGAGTGTCAGGGCAGGACAGGGCTAAAATTGAGGTTGTGTCACAGAAAAATTGATAGACTGCACGGGAGTTGCAGAAACTCAAATTGTTCATGAAAAGAAGGTTGATTAATGATTCAGTGAACCAAATTATGTAGGACCCAGTGATGAGAGGGCAACAGAACATCCTGGACATTACAACTGGGTAGTGAAGTGGGTTGCAGATAGCTACATAGTGGTCATAGGCCATTGAACAGAGAAAGAAAAATTCAGTGACAGCCAAGAAGAAAAAGAAAGACATCTGGTTGAAGCACCCAGTGAATGAAATAGACTTATTGCAAGTCAGTAAGCTCCCTAAGGTTTTAGGTGTGATGATGGTTGAGTAACTGAGGTCAAGGAATGACAGGTGACTCAGGAAAAAATAGAAGGGGATGTGAAGCTGGAGATCAAGGAAAATAATTACTATCATGCCTACATTTCTCAGCAGGTAATAAGGTATGTCATGAGAAATAATATAAAGAGGACACACTGGATCTCTTCAGAGTCAGTCAATCCCATAAGGACAAAGTGAGGCACATTTGCTTGATTCCTACTACCCATAGCTTTCAAATGATGAAAACTGTTGAGATATCAAAGGTGATATGTAACACAAATGACTCCTAAACCTATTTTTTAAATAGGAATGATCTGACATATTTTAAAACACCAGTTTAGGTATTCCAGAAAATTTTAATAAAAAGTATTTTGCAAAATATGACTGAAAAAATCTTAGTTTGTCTGCCAATTATAAACCAGGTAAAACCAATATTTGGATATTATGTAATAGAAACACAGACACACACATATATATGTTGCATAAATAAATGAACATGACAGCATTAAAATACTTCTCTTCATTTCCACATTTATCCAGATTTTATACCATAGTTAATAATATTGTACACATTTTTAGAGGAGTAAAAGGCACGGGAACTTAAGTAACTTACCCAGTCACAACCTGTAAGTATTGTTGGCTTTGTAATTCCTCCAAGATTGTTTGAGTCCACAGATCATGCTCATAATACCATAGTCTTTCTTATATTTAATTTCAACAAATAAAAAAAATGCTAGTTATGGGATAAATAATTTTAGAGAGTTTTCAAGTATCATTTACTGTTCTTTTCTATCCAATAATATTCACTACAAAACACATATCAGAAATTAAAATTTTATGTGTATTATTACTATGAAGCACACATTACCATTACTTTTCATATACTATTTAACAGATTAATCAAATTTCCTCCAATAATCATATTTTCAAAATATACACATTGTTTGATGACTATGATTCCATAAGTTCTATGCTTCTATTTCTACAAATTCTAGCATTACTTAATTAAGGCCCACCTAATATGTATAATTATATGCATATCTTTCTAATAATGTCCCATTTTTTGAGAAAAATTAAAAATCTCTAAAATTGAGATTAATATTTACCGTAAGTCAAAGTTTTTGAAAAACTTCTTCTAGAATTATTTTTCTAGAAATATGTCATTTGTAAGTTTTTCTCACAAATAAAAGATGCAAACCATTTAAAGAGTCTGAAATTTCTATGACATAATATTTATTTCCTTTGAGATAAGCTGTTTAATTTTTTTTGGATGATTTTTTTTAAGGTAAAATAAATCAACCTAAAGTTTTTCTTCAGGTCCTGGTTAAATAGAAATTTCACCTGAAAATTATGTCTGACATGTATACGAGGGTCTGTTTGTGAATATAACAGAGCAGAGTATCTGTAACCTTTCATTCTGATAATGCTATGGCACCTCTTATATTGAGGATCGCTGATAATGAAACATTTTGTCATCTCTGGGACCAATTTCCATGGAAGATTGCTTGACATGATGCCAAGGATAAAAGTTCAAGGCCTAATGCATCTGTGTCAGTTTTGCAACATAAACAGAAAATTGCCTCCTCTTAGAAGTCATGTAATTTTGAGCAGCATTTTTTGTATTCTTTTGCAAAGTTCTAAATTATGACTGGATAAAAGACTATGTTTTCCTAGAGAAATGCTAACTTAATATGTATCTGAAAAGCCAGATCATTAACCAACAGACATGTAATAGCACATTTTTTTTACGATCAAATAGTTTTATATTTAAAAGTAAACACTGTCATAGAATTGAACATTATTACCCTAAAATTATTATACAACAAATTCAAAGGCAAAAATGAAAATCATTCATATATATTGTTATTGTTTAGGTATTCATTCTTCCAAGTATTTTCCTTTGTGCCTATAAAACTTATTTATACTTACGCTTTAGTGTTTACATGCTTTTATCACACTGAATTTTCAGTACTATCTTTCTTTTATGACTAAATATTTATAATACACCTTGACCTAAGCGAAAATAACCTTTTGTAAAACCCACAACTTCATGCATTTTGCATTGGTTCAGCATAATAAACTTCTTTCTATAAATGTGTACCAGCTGATGAATGAACCTTTTTGAGGCTCATTCACAAGGAAAACATGGTAAAGGTTCTCCAGTCAGGTTTTGAGTGTCTACTAATTCATAAACCCAACATATGTATTGTAATCATCCACAAAAATGTTTGTGCAACTTGTTTTAGTATTTAATGTATTGGATTTTATTATATACCAAGGCCTGTTGCTATTAATAGGTGTTATTAATAGGTTGGTATATGGGAATTCTGTATTTTATGCCTGCTTGTTTTGTACACCCATGTGGCAGTTTGATATTATTTATGAGTTCTAAAAAGAAATATTGATTATGTTTGCAAACTGTTCTGTTCCCATGGGCATATTACATTGTATTGGATTCAGAGGTTTCATTCTTATGTGATTAAAATATGATTAAGGCTTTGATTGTGACACATCAGTAAGATGTTGCGTCCCCACCTCTTTGGTGGGCCGGGACTCACAGAGAAAATTACAAGGTTTGAGGAGTTAGTTGGAGTTTTGAGCTGGAGCCCCAGGAAGTAAACACACAAGAAAAGAACACAGAGGAATTGAGATCGCTCTACAGACATGGCAGATGTCCCAGGAAGAGAGATGAGCCATTTGCCTGATAGTTTACAGCTGGCATTGGGGAGTGAGCAGAGCTCTCTCACTTAGTATGAAGAAATCTTCAAAGACCATTTCCTCCCTAACAAATTTTAAAATCATTAATATATAAGCTCATAAGTTTTCTTTATCCCATCAGAATGAGGAAGTTGGAAATATCTAAGAAATCAAATTCCAAGGAGGGAAAAGCACCTAAAAAAGGTGATGGGACAAACGAACTGTTTCACTTTGACAGAGAGTGAGAGAAGATGTGGCCAGTGTGCAATCAGATAAGATTAATACAGATTAATTTTAGAAATTTGTTAAAGCCAAGTGTGAACTACAGTGCTAATTGGGAAAATTAGCAAGCACAGGGTTCAAAGGACTGCATTCACTATTAATACATACTCTGCAGGTCTTTACAAAGTACTATTGAGAAAGACGAGGGACAGCCTGGGAGAACTTCAAGAAAGGTCACTGCACAACACACAAAATGCCAAATATCATGTACTTACCATAGACACAAGTAAAATGTATGACAAAAATATCACAGAGAATGGGGAAGTTGAATTGCATCTCCTAAGACAACCATTGTAAAAAGAGAAGACAAAATTGTCAATATAAAGAATGAAAAAAGTAATAACACGGTGGTGTGGCAAGATGGCGTCGATTTAGGTGGGTACTCACGAACTAGATCTCCGGAGATGGCCGATCATGGACAGGGTCCTGCCTGAGGGTCTGTGCTGTGGGAGCATGGAGTGAGAAGCTTGGGTCATCTTGCAGTGGGCAGATCGATGGCGTGGAGTGATTGGTGGAGATTCGTAAGTCCTGAGCCTGCCTGTGGTGGTCAACACAGACGGCTGAGCCGCACCCGCACAGAAAACGGCTGGCTGGAGCCACGGATCCGACATCCGCAAATCCCACTGCCGGCTTAAGGGAGCATACTCTGAGGGAGGGAGGGATCTGACAGAAGGTGGAGGGGGGTTTAACTTCTGTGGATTTGGCTGCCTGGACCCCCTCATAGCTTTGGGGAGCAGATAAGCTGACTCAAAACAGTGCCAGGCTGAGGGGAGAGGAGAAACTGCTGAGCAAACTTGATTTACCCAGCAGCCCACTGACACTGAGGCCTGGCCCCAGAGGGGGTGGAGTCAGCCAATTTTATCGCTCTGCACTGACAAGCATTAAAGCTTCAGTGCTCCTGGGGAGGTGAGGAAGTGAGTAGGGCTGGATTAGTTTCCAGAGCCTAGTTAGGATCCCCTCGGTGAACGGGGTGATGTAGCAGAGGACTTCTTTTGGGTCCTTTATACCCCCCCTCCAAAAAAAAAAAGACGGTCACTTTAAAAAATGAATTCCTGTTCTTAATTTATTATAATATCAAAAAATCTGCCTCAAAACCTACAGATAAAACCCAGAAGGGAAATTGAGAAACGCAAGGAGGCTGAGAGGATTCGCAAGTACACTAGAAGGAACACTTCCTCCTTAGCTTTGTTTGACTGCTTGATGGTGTGATTGTTTGGCTTTTCTCTGATTATTTGCTGTCTCTTGCTATTCTTTCTGCTTTCCTACACCCTTTCTGTTTTCCTTCATTTTTTAAAAATTAGGTGCTCCTAGCTTACCTCTTCTTTGCTGTCCTTCTTCTTCAGTGATTTCCCATTCTCTGTCTATACTGATATTGCATCACAAGCTATCTCTTATCCTTCCTTCATTTCTCTGCCTTCTGCTTTCTGTTGTGGCTCTTAGACATGATGCTTTTTCATTAGCCCACAACTTAAGGGTGTAAATCTCTATTCTATCTATTTTGTTTTCTTCTTTTTAAAAATAATATTAGCCTTTTCCTTTTAGCCTTTTCTTTACTCTTTCTCTCCCTCCTCATCATTCTAGCCTTCTAAATCATTATCTATATATTCCTCTATTTGGTTTCCCAGGCCACTGTAGGTACTCCACTTTTTTTCCTACTACTCAACACTGCATACACAAGTTAAATATTCATTTCACTAAGTCCTATTTGGCCCCTCTACTAACTTTCATTAATATTACTATTATCCTTCTTCCTTTCTCACATCTTTTGATTCCTCTGGCACTAATCTTTTGTCTTCAAAGTAACATACAAAGAAGCAAGGAAACAAAATAAGAAGAAAAAGTTTCAAAGAGAAAACTTAACACACACACAGAACCACCAACTAAATAAAACTCCAGAGGAGAGAGAAGCTAATCAACTGAATAAACCCAGAAAGATAAAATAATGACTAGAGGGCAACAAAATACTACAAACCACACTGAGAAACAGTAAGACATGGACCACTCCAATGAGCAAACTAAAAACCAGGAATGTATGCAGAACATCGAACAACTAATCAAAGATTCCCAAACAAATATCATGAACCATCTTAATGAAGTGAAGGAAGAGATTAAGGATATAAAGAAGACACTGAGAGAACATACTGAAGGAATTGTAAACATACACAAAAAGATAACGGATATGATGGTGATCAATGGAACAACCCAAGAAATAAAAGAGATGGTGGAATCACATAACAGCAGATTTGAAAAGGCAGAAGAAAGAATTAGTGATGTGGAAGACAATACAGCTGAATTCAAACAGATAGTAGAACAGAGAGAGAAAAAAATAGAAAAAAAACCAGCAGGGACTCAGGGATTTAACTGAAAACACACAATGCACAAACATATGCATCATGGACATCCCAAAGGGAGAAGAGAAGGGAAAGGGATCAGAAGGAGTGTTGAAGGAAATAATGGCTGAAAACTTCCCAACCCTATTGAGAGAGATGGATGTGCAGATCCAGGAAGCAAAGCGCACCCGAAACAATATAAATCCCAACAGGCCAACTCCAAGACATATATTTGTCAAACTGTCCAATGCTCAAGACAAAGAGAAAATACTCAAGGCAGCAAGAGAAAAGAGAACCATCACATACAAGGGAAGCAAAAGAAGATTAAGTGCTGATTTCTCATCTGAAACAATGGAGGAATGAAGACAGTGGTATGCCATAGTCAAAGTACTAAAAGAAAAAACTTCCAACCACGAATTCTCTATCCAGCAAAACTGGCATTCAAAAATGATGGAGAGTTCAAAATATTCACAGATAAACAGAAATTAAGAGTATGTCAATACGAAACCGGCACTTCAAGAAATACTAAAGGAAGTTCTACAAGTTGAAAGAAAAATACAGGGAGAGAGAGCTGGAGGAGAGTTTAAAAACATCTAAAAAGACAAAACAGAAATAAAACAACATATGACATACATTAATTGAGAGAAAATATGGCTGAAGTAAGAAATTTGTTGTGAGTAATAACACTGAAAATTAATAGATTAAATTCACCACTCAAGAGACACAGATTAGCAGAATGGATAAAGAAACATGACCCATCTATATGCTGTCTACTGGAAAACCATCTTCGACCCAGGGATTCAAGGAGGCTGAAAGTAAATAGCTGGAAAACAATTTTACAAGCTAACAATAGCCAAAAAGGGCAGGAGTAGCTATTCTAATATCAGACAAAATAGACTTTAAATGCAAAACTATTGTAAGAGACAAAGATGGACACTATATATTAGTAAAAGGGGTAATCTCTCAAGAAGAGAGAACAATCATAAACATTTACACACCTAATCGGGGTGCCTCAACATATGTGAGGCAAACTCTGGAAAAGCTAAGTGGAGAAATAAATTCCTCTACAATCATAACAGGGGACTTTAATACACCATTATCATCATTAGACAGAACATCTAGACAGAGAATCAATAAAGAAACAAAGACTCTCAACAATATATTGGAGGACCTGGAATTAATAGACATAAACAGAACACTACACCCATATACAGCAGGATTTACATTCTTCTTGAGTGCACAAGGATCTTACTCCAAGATAGACCACATGCTAGGCCACAGAACAACTCTCAATGAATTCAGAAAGATTGAGATTATACAAAGTAATTTCTCTGATCACAACAGAATTAAGTTGGAATTCACTAAGGGCCAGAGAAGAAAGTTAGGCACAAGGATATGGAAGTCAAACAACACATTCTAAGACAAACAGTGGGTCAAGGAGGAAATCTCAAAAGAAATCAGTAACTACATGGAATTTAATGAAAACAACAACACAAAATATCAAAACCTATGGGATGCAGCAAAAGCAGTCGTGATAGGGAAGTTCATAGGCATAAATACATATATTAACAAAGAAGAAAGAGCTAAAATTGAAGACCTAACTGCACACTTTGAGGAATCAGAAAAACAACAACAAACTAAACATAAAGGAAGGAAAAAAAAAGGAAATAACAACGATCAGAATAAAACTAAATTAAATAGAGAATAATAAAGCACTTGAAAAAAATAAACAAAACCAAAAGCTGGTTCTTCGAGAATATCAATAAAATTGACAAACCCTTAGCCAGACTAACAAAGAAAAAGAGAGAAGAGATGTAAATATACAAAATAAAGAATGAGCAAGCGGATATCACTACTGAACCCACAGAAATAAAGAGTACCATAAGAGGATACTGTAAAAAGTATATGCCAACAAGAATGATAACTTAGAGGAAATGGACAAGTTTCTAGAAATGCGCAAACAGCCTACATTGATGAAAGAAGAAATTGATGAACTCATCAGTCCAATTACAGGTAAATAGATAGACTCAGTCATCAAAAACCTCCCAACTAAGAGGAGCCCAGGACCGGATGGCTTCACAGCTGAATTCTACCAAACATTCTGGAAAGAGTTAACAACAATTCTACTTAAGCTCTTTCAAAAAATAGAAGTAGAAGGAATATTGCCTAACTCATTCTAGGATGCCAACATTACCCTCATACCAAAACCAGACAAAGACACCACTAGAAAGGAAAATTACAGACTAATATCTCTAATGAACATAGATGCTAAAATCCTCAACAAAATACTTGGTAATCACATTCAACAACATATCAAAAGGATTATACACCATGACCAAGTGGGTTTCATCCTGGGTATGCAAGGATGATACAATATAAGAAAATCAATTAATGTAATACACCACATAAACAAACTGAAAGAAAAAAATCACATGATCATCTGTATAGATGCAGAAAAAGCAATTGACAAAATACAGCACTCTTTCCAAATAAAAACACTGCAAAAGATAGGTATAGAAGGAAACTTTCTGAATATGATAAAGAGTATATATGAAAAACCCAAAGCTAACATCATCTTCAAGGGTGAAATCCTAAAAGCATTCCCTCTGAGATCGGGAACAAGACAAGGATGCCCACTATCACCACTCCTATTTAACATTATGTTAGAAGTACTTGCTTGAGCACTGAGGCAAGAAAAGGATATAAAATGCATCCAGATTGGAAAAGAAGAAGTAAAAATTTCATTATTTGCAAATGACATGATCCTATACATAGAAAGCCCTGAGAAATCTACAACAAAGCTTCTAGAACTTATAAAGGAGTTCAGGAATGTTGCAGGCTATAAGGTCAATGCTCAAAAATCAGTAGCATTTCTGTACCCCAATAACGAGCTCTCTGAGGAGGAAATCAAGAAAAAATTACCATTTACAGTAGTAACAAAAAGAATTAAATACCTAGGAATAAACTTAACAAAAGATATAAAGGACTTATATACAGAAATCTACACAACACTGTTAAAGGAAATCAAAGAAGACTTAAACAAATGGAAAAATATTTCCTGTTCATGGATAGAAACACTAAACATCATCAAGATGTCTATCCTACCCAAACTAATCTACAGATTTAACGCAATCCAAATAAATATCAACACTGTATTTTTTAAGGAACCAGAAATACTAACCACAAAATATATTTGGAAAGGTAAGAGGCCCTGAATTCCCAAAGACATATCGAAAAAGAAAACTGTAATTGGAGGTATAACATTACCGGACTTTAAAACATATTACAAAGCTACAGTGATCAAAACTGCATGGTATTGGCACAAGGATAGACCTGCTGACGAATGGAATCGAATTGAGAGTTCTGATATAGATCCTCACATATACAGTCATCTGCTATTCGACATGGCTACCAAGCCCACTCAGTTGGGAGAGAATGGTGTCTTTAGTGGTTCTTGGAGAATGGGATATCCATTTCCAAAAGAACGAGAGAAGAATACCATCTCACACCTTATACAAAAATCAACTCAAGATGGATCAAAAATCTAAATATAAGAGCCAAAACCATAAAGACCTTGGAAGATAATATAGGAAAGCATCTATAGGACCTTGTAATAGGAAATGGTTTCATGAACTTCACAGCCAAAGCACAAGCAGCAAACCAAAAAATAGATAAATGGGATCTCCTCAAAATTATAAACTTCTGCACCTCAAAGGATGTTATTAAGAAAATAAAAAGGCAGCCTACCCAATGGGATAAAATATTTGGTAACCATATATCTGATTAGAGGCTAATATCCTGCATATATAAAGAAATCCTACACCTTGAAAATAAAAAGACAAACAATCCATTTAAAAAATTGGCACGTGACCTAAAAAGACACTTATCCCAGGAAGAAATACAAATGACTAAAAAGCACATGAAAAAATGTTCAACATCGCTTTGTATCAGGGAAATGCAAATCAAAACTACAATGAGATACCATCTTACACCCATCAGAATGGCAGCTATTAAAAAAAACAGCAGTCTCTATGTATTGGAGAGGATGTGGAGGAATAGGAACCCTCATCCACTGCTAGTGGGATTGTGGAATGGTCCAAACACTGTGGAGGACAGTTTGGCGGTTCCTTAGAATACTAACAATAGATCTTCCATATGATACAGCAATTCCACTGCTGGGTATATACCCTGAAGAACTGAAAGCAAAGACACGAAGAGATATATGCACACCAATGTTCATATCGGCATTATTCACCATTGCCAAAAGTTGGAATCAGCCCCGGTGCCCATCAACAGATGAATGGATAAGCAAAATGTGGTACATACATACAATGGAATATTACTCAGCTGTAAGAAGGAATAAAGTGCTAACACACGGAATAACGTGGATGAATCTTGAAGACCTTATGTTGAGTGAAGCAAGACAGGCATTGAAGGATGAACAGTATATGACCACACTAAATTGAACTGAGGTAAGAGAGCATTCTCTGAGAACCATTGTCTGAAAGATAGGTTAACAAGGGAGAGAAAAAGAAGAGTAGGCGGTGAGCCATCACCCATATGGAGATAATCTATGGTAAAGGGATAGAGTGTAGTTGCATATTGAAGGATAGGACAGATGGGTAGTGATTTTACTGGGTTTGGTGGTGCAGGTTTGACAGGTGGGTAGATTAGGAAGGGCAGGTTGGAATACCCAGGGCATGTAACTATGAATCTTGTCATTCCATGAGTCAGGACTGCGGAGTGTCATATGCCACAGGGGGATGGGGTGGAAGGAACAGTTAAGATCAAATGGGGTATTTAATGGTCACGGGAAATGTTTTTCATTACCTTACAGTAATGGACACAGGACCTGGTAAATATCAAAAATTATTAAACTGTACAGTCTAAATTGTAAACTATACTGTAAACCATCAACAATGTTTAGTTGCCATACTTTACTATCTGTATAACAGTTACAACAATCCTAACATCCATAAAAAAAAAGGTTTTAATATGGGGTGGGGAAGGGGGAGGGAGGTTGGTATGTGGGAGTTTTTACTATTACGTGTGTGACTCTGTTGTGTCCTAAAACTTCTTTGAAAATTATATGAAAATTTGGGAGACACTGGGGAATGAGAGGGGAAAGTGTCATGGTGCACTGGACATCCAAGAATGCAGTGATAAAAGGAAAAAGGAATAATTTTTTTAAAACAGAATTTTTTTGTTTTTTTCCCATTTTTTGAATGTCCCAATCTGCTAATTATATTTTATTTTTAGCTTAGTTTCTTTTTTTTCCTTCTAAGCTTCCTTGTACTTATCTCTTGCATTTAAGCTTATCATTGTTATTTCTTTTTCCTATTAATTGTATTTCATTAATATATGGGCTTCATGTTCAAGGAAGGTTTGGATCACAGAAGGGTTACAATGGGGGCTGCAGAAGTTCATTGGTGGGTGGTGTCTGGGATGGGGGACTCATGGGAGTAAGTTCATCTGAATATACATGAAAGATATATAAAATTGTTCAAATGATCAAGGGATGGGGCATGGTCACAGAGAGAAGACAATCACTCAATAAATGAGGGAATCTGAATCCCCAGCCTGGAGAGCTCTGCCACATTCTCCAAGGGAGCAGCAGCAGTCCCCTGACTGTAAGGGCAGTGTCTGGCAAAAGAGGATGGCCTACTGCTGGGTTCTTGTTATTGAGGACTACCCTTATGAGTCTTTGCTCTTGTAATGGAAACTTAGCCTACTGTTATGGCGTGCCTAAGGGTTGCTACCTGAGAGCCTCCTTGTTGCTCAAATGTGGCCTCTCTCTAAGCCAAACTCAGCATATGAATGCATTACCCTCCCCCCAATGTGGGACATGACTCCTGGGGATGAGCCTCCCTAGCAACGAGGGATTAATACCAAGTGCCAACTGGCAACATGATTGGAAAAAGACCTTGAATAAAAGGGGGAAGGGATAAAGAGAAATGAGTTCATGTGGCTAGGAGACTTTAAAGAGAGTCGGGAGGACATCCCAAAGGTAATGCTTATGCACACCTCAGTAGGATTTCATAGAACACCAAAATGGATATCAGCCCACACAGAGGGGCTCCTGAGGTTTCTGGAGACACCCAGGCTCTATATGAGTGGGGATAGCCCCAGAGATTGATGCCTTATTAGTGGGCTCCTCTTTGGAATCTGTGCTCCTGAGGGTGACAGAGTTGGACTCAAAGAAGTCCTCCCTGCACATGGTGCATCAGTCTCTTCTATTCAAACCTATATGTGATGCTGGAGTTTGTAGGTGTACTTCCAGAGACTGGAGCCTCTGGCCTACCTATGTGCCAGCTGTACCTGGAATCTCAGTGGAGCTGCAACTCCTACTCTACAGCTCAATGGACTCACCCAAGTCACCTGGCGAGGAGACGACTATTGGCAACGGCCATCCCAGGGAATGGAGAGGGCCTGCAGCTGCAGGCAGGATAATCCCATGCTCTGTATCCATGGGATATAAGCCCTCTCTCACTTGGAGGTGGAGTGGACATCACCATCCCAAACTCCCCAGGATTGGGGGAGGAGCTATGGACTAGAGTGGAATTGGTGGTGTTCTGTTGTAGACATATTGTGATTCAAGCAATGGAAGAAATTTTAACAGTGAGGTGGAGCCAGTGGCCACTGGACATTGTCGGGGCAGGGAGGGTAGGGGCAGCTGAAATACAGGGCTTTTTCAGGACTTGGGGGTTGTCATGAGTGGTGTTGTGGTGACAGATGTAGGCCGTTTTGCATCAACATATACCACGCAGAACTGTGTGGGAGAGAGGATGGTCTATGATGTGAAATGTGGTCTATGCTTGGTGGCAAGGCCCCAGGATGTGTATATCCCTTGCAGGTGATGTGCCACACTGATGAAGGATGTTGGTGTGGGATGTTGTGGGAGGTGTGGGAGGTGGGGAACATGGGAATCCCTGTAATTTCTGAGTAATAATTAGGTAACCTAACACCTTAAAATATATATATATATACATATATAATAACATTTATGCAAGCAAATGCACGTATATGCACAAGTATTTATATATCATTTTACAAATATGGGTATGTATTGTGAAAAATTTTGATTTTTACCAACAATAAAAAAAAGTAATAACACTATAGTTCTGAAAAAATATTAAAAGGATAGCACATTAGCCAAAGGTGTGCTGATGCAAAATACCAGAAATAGGTTGGCTTTTGTAAAGGGTATTTATTTTGGGGTAGAAGCTTACAGTTACCAGGCCATAAAGCATAAATTACTTCTCTCACCAAAGTCTATTTCCACCTGTTGGAGCAAGATGGCTACTGGCATATGCAAGGGTTCAGGCTTCTTCAGTTCCTCTATTCTTGGGGCTTATTTCTCTCCAGGCTCATCTGCTGTGCTCTCTCCACCAGGTCAGCTGTAGACTATGTAGCTCTCTAAGCTTTGCCTCTCTCCACAAGTCCAGCTGTAGACTATCAGGCAAACTGCTCTGTCTCTCTCCCTGGGTCTTCTGGCATGTTTAAGGAGCTGTTTCTATTCCTCTGTGTTCTTCTCCTTTGTGTTTAATTCCAGAGCACCAGCTCAAAACTCCACATCAAAACTTCAACTCACTCCTGTGCTCTGCCATGTAGTTATATCTGTGAGTGTCCACAAAGGGGGCAGAGACTCAACATCATACTAATGTAGCACAATCAAAACCCTAATCAAAATTTAATCACGCTGAGGTACAGACCAGTTAAACAACATAATCCAATACCTATTTTTGGAATTTATAAACAAGGCCAAACTGCCACAGGTAGTAATAAAATGTAGTACTGTTAAATTTTATAATTTAGATAAAATGTACAATTCTTTAAAGATGCTTACACCAGAAAAATAAGTAACTTGGACAGCTCATTACCTATTCAAAAATTGAATTTTTCCTTAAAAATAGTGTATATATAAATAAAAGGTAATTCTTTAACCACTGTGAAACCCTCACATTTCCATCAGACTGGGTTTTAGACAGAGAGCTAAGAGAAAACGCTTATTACTTGCAGAAGAATACAACAAATTGGTAAATGGTAGAGCAACAACATAGAAGAAACCTGAATTCCTTGGGTATCTCATGGAAAAGAGCCACCCACAGAACCTAGTCGTAAGATTATGCACTGTTAAATTCCAGGATAATACTTCCCCCATAGTTGAGCTACTCTGTTTCTGAATTGTTTTCTTACAAAAGACAACCTATTTTGACTAATACAGGTTGTCATCACAGCCCAATCACATAATATGTTTTCCCTTTCTTTAAAAAGTTCTGTCTTTCTCTAAGGTGGACAATACATGTATTTTTGAAAATATTTAGCTGTTTTTACCAATGTAACATGGTCTTCTATAAGCATCTTTATAGAACGCCTGCCAGCAATTTGTATCTTTCAAGTAGCCCTGTTATTTTTGTTAATTCTTTTTAAATAATGAAACAATGGATTATTTTTTTCAACCCCAATTAAAGTAAAATATTTTATAGGAAGTCAGTCACATCATAGATTGGTAATGAAAATGTGAGCTCTAAAGTCAGACTGTCTGAGTTCAAATGTGAGCTTGTCTTTTAACTGGTTAAATGACCAGAATAAGTTATGAATGCCTGCTTTGCTCCACTTTCATCCTCTGTAAAATTCAGTCATTCAAATACATATGTTGAGGCACTCTTCTAGGTCCTCAGATACAGGGTTAAACCTAATTGGCAATAATCTTGTGGTCATAGAGCTTTCAATGTGGAGGAAAAAAGAGAGGAAACAAAAGTTTTAAGCAAAAATTATGGTATATAAGATGGGATAACTGCTATGAAAAGCAAATGCAGAAAGGATGAGAGATGGCACAGATGTGATTTTAAATAGGGTTGTAAGGTGTGGTCTGCTGAGAAAAAGAATGAGAAAAGATCCATGCAGTTATATGGGCAAAGGGAAATTCAGAAAGAAAAAAGCATGGAAAAAGTCCAAGCAGCATCAGGACTAATGAGTGTAAGGAAGCATGAGACAGTCAATGTGGCTGCTCCAAATTGAGAATAACAGAAGCAATATTAAAAGATGAGCTCATAGAAGTAAGGATGAGAGGCAAGATAACGTTGATCATCTGGAGGCCCTTAAAATGGTTTGAATTTTTCTTTTACTGTAATGGGATATCTTGTAAGTTTTGTGAATCAATGTGCCATGGTTTAACTTACTATACATAGAGAAAATTAGATTACATTTTTAAAATATATATATATTTTTTATTTTTAAAGAAACTTTAGATTACATAAATGTTACATCAAAAAGATAGGGAATTCCCGTATACCTCCCCCCCACCCCATCCCCACAGTTCCCCACATTAACAACATCTTTCATTATTTTGGTACATTTGTTACAACTGATGAACACATATTGAAGGATTGTACTAACCAAGGAATATAGCTTAAACTATAGTTTAGACTTTGTCCTGCACAATTTTACAGGTTTTGTATAATGGCTTGTATCTGTCATTGCAATGTCAAGCAGGACAATTCCAATATACCAAAATGGCCCCATGTTGCACCTATTCTTCCCTTTCCCTCCCCTCAGAAATTCTGGTGGCCACTGACTTTATGTCGATACAATTTCTTCCATTGCTAGAATAATCATAAATCTACTTTATTCTGATGAAGAAAGTGCTGCAGCCCTACTCCTCCCCTTTTCCCTGGAATCCACAATTTTAGGAAGATAAGCACTCCTCCTTCCCTTTTCCATAGAATCCACAGCTTTAAGAATATAACAGCTCCTCTCCTCCCTAAGGCCCTCTACTTTAGGAAGATAAGCTAAACTCACACCTCTGATTTTGTAAACCCTGCCTGCCCACTTGCTTAGGAATTTCCCCATGTAAAGTCCCTATATAAACTAAAGAAAGTCAAAACTCAGGGCTCAGAATTTGGGGACTGGATACACCTCTGAGTCTGTGCGTAATAAAACTTTATTCCTCCACTCTCTGAGTGCTGGCTGGGTTTCTCATCATCAGAATTGTGCCACTTGAGTTTCTCATCATCAGAATTTCATCTGCTGCAATAATTCCATAATACATTCTTCCCTTATGTTTATTCATTCCTCAATCTTGAGAATTTTGAGATGGTGATACCCACCTTCCCTTCATTAGAGAGGGGGTTTAGATCCCATGGAACAGATAGATGGAACTGTATTGCTTGCAGTTGCAGACATTCTCTGCTTCCTGGGATGGGTGTAGTTCATCATCATCCTTTTGTTGTCCAAAGTGAGTCCAATGAACAGAGGGGTAGGTTTTGCAACTCTGCTGAGATTCCAGCCTCTATCAGCATATGAAAAGATTGAAAATTTAAGTCTCTAGGACATATATTTAACAGGTACAGAGCTAGTTAAAGGTTCAAATAAAATGGTCAGAAGAGCCATGCATAGGGAAATTATAAATGAGTCTAACTCTGTTACATAGGGGAGCATATATTCCAAAGTAAGGCCCATTGATAGGGTGCTAAATTCCTAAGATTCTCTGCTCTGCCTATAGTGTCATGATGTCTCTAGAGCCATCAGGAGCCCCACTGTTTGAAGCAGTGTATACTGTGGCAATCAATGATATCCTTCTGAGACATGCATAAATGTAACCTCTGGAATAACCTTCCGATTCACTTTGAAATCTCTTAGCCAAAAAAACTAATTTGTATTTAATATTTCCCACTTTTGGTCAAGGTCTTTTCCAGATTCATAACTAATCAGTTCTTGGTAATAGTCACTTAGTGCCAGGGAGTCCCATTACTGGGAGTCATGTCCCATGGCAAGGGTATGGTAGTGCATGTACATACTGAGACTGGCTTAGAGTGAGGCCATCTTTTAGCAAAAAGGAGGCTTTCAAGAGGTTATTGTTAGGCAATATATAACACTAGGCTAAGTTTCAAGATCACAAAAAAAGTTCATCAGTATAATCATCAATACCAAGGGCCTGGTGTAATGGTCTGTTTTCCTTTGGTGGACACTTCCCATGTATTCGGGAGATTCTTCTCACTCTGTTAGAGAATGTAGCAGGACTCCTCAGGATGGGAATTCAATATTCTTTCCATTATTTTGTGGGTTTCTGCCCACTGAGAAAATGCCGCAAGAACACCTGAACATATTCATATGCGTTAGAGTATGCCCCAGGTGCACTCCTCCCCACATATCCCCCCATCACTGACACCCCGCACCTCCTAAGACTACCTTAAACAAGAAGGAGGATGATTTTCCATTAACTGAGCTTAAATTTTAGATATTTCAACAACCCACTTGAGAGTTATCTTGTGAAGATAAACTATGTTGATTATATACCTAAAGCGCACTGACTAATGTCTGAAATGCAGTAAGGGCTCAATAAATATATTCCGTTTTTACCATTATTATATACCAACAATCATTTGCAAATAAAAACTAATGTCTATGTTTTGTCATGCTCTATTCCAGTCTTATTTTATTTAATATTATTAGAAGACTACAAGTTTTACAATACTTATAACTTCAATATACTATCATGAAAAAAAGGATTTTGTCTTAAAAAATCCTTATACTAAATCTTGCCTATTTAGGATATACATTGATATACATAGGGATCTTCAAACAGCTAAGTATTTTCATATTTTCTAAAGCTTATATCATATTATTTAATAACATCATAAATGCTTTCCAAAATATATATTTAATTAAAACTAAGCAAAGCCTGAACTTATTATCATTGTCTAAAAAATCAGAAAATCTGTTGGGCAACATTGCCAACACCAAAGAACAGTATGTGTTTTCTCAACTGTAGAAATGTACATAAATGAAAGCAAGGTCAGCACTCTTCATAAAAATGACCAGAAATTTTAAAGCACTTACAATTAAAAGACACATTGAATGGGAAAGATGAGACTTTAGTCCAAAATATATTACTATATAAACAAATCCTTATCAAAGAAATCTCTAATTACAAACAAAAGAAAGAAGACTGCAATAAATAGAGATTCTAGACAACATAGAATTCAGAGCAAAATAAGCCAAAATATAATAATTTTGTATGGATATTATATATGATATGAAAAAATTTACGTAGAAATTCAGAGGGTAGAGGAAAATCAAACACTAGGATATTTTTATTTTTTTTTAACATTTAAAAATATTTTACATATTTTCTTCTTCAATGTTCAGAAATAATTTTTTCTATGACTTAATTCTATTGCAATGTTTTACTTTGCTTTAAGACCAAATATTGAAGTGCTGATTTTCCTTTTTAGCTGTTTGTTTATAAATAAGATAAACTAATAGGATTTTTAAAAGACCAATGAATAATATCATAACAAAAGGTATTGAGTATTCAAGTTTTGCAATCTTGTAAATGTTGGTACTGCATGAAAATTTTAAAATAAATATCTGAATTATTCTCTATAAAAATCCAATGGATTTACAATTATCCATAGATTTATTTAGAAAATAATTTATTGAGAAATACGTATATTTAAACAACAGATTTTAACACAAATTTCCTGGATTCTAAATATGATATAGATTTCTAAAAATTTATTTTTGGAAATGTCCAGAGAATGTATGTTCAAGTAGAGGATAATTGGACAAAATTGTAAACTAGTTAAAAGATGTTAATGTATTTAGAGAGAGACAAAGTAGATACACAAATAGGAAAGAAAGAAAAGATGATCTCAAATATTCAGTATTATTGTCATTTCAGTTGTTTGTAGTCCACTCTCTTCTGCATGACTCTAATTAGAACATTTTTCAGTTCTTTTTTCCTAAGATTATAAAATGGAGGATTCAGCATGGGGAACACCATAGTATAAATGACAGACAGCACATTGTACTTTTCCAAGGAGTAGGACATTTTGGCTTTAAATAAGTAAAAATCATATCCCCTGGAGGTGGAGTCACAAGTAGAGAAGACTTTGCACTTTCCTGAAGTAGAATTAATTCTCAGGGTAGTAGAAGGAATAGACTTCTAGGACGCAAAGATTGTGGTAAAGGACATCACTGTTATGTGAGTCCTAATTAAAGCAGTTATCAAGAACAGTAATTAAGTAAACTATAAAAGTTAATAATTTTTGTTCCTAGATATAACACTTAATTTTTAAATGTAAAATAACAGAAGAAAATGAAAGATAGAATAAAAGTATTTCCTGGGTAGTCATATAATTTAAGGACTTACCTGAATCAGAATGCAGTTACATTTTTTAGTCCATAATATGGTGCTGGTAAGAGGATAGATTTTATTAGATTTATTTGTTACAGTTTGTGTTTCTTTGAGTCTTTTGTGGACCCCAGGAAATCCTGTTCTTAAATTCATCCCATTTCTCTCTGTGACAATCTATTATAAGTGGGACTTTTTATTCAATTATTTAAGTTATGGGCCTTTGATTAGGTTCTGTAACCAGGGTGGTTCTTAATTCTGTTACTGGAGTCCTTTATAAATTGAGGGATAAAAAAAAACACAGACACAGAAGAAACTTTCAAAGATAGAGAGGAACCCAGAAGCTGAGAAGAAAGGGATTGACGAGGGAACCCGACCATATGCCTGATCACCTAAAGCCACCCATCTTCCAATGGTGGGCATGTGCTGGATCACCCATAGTTGCAGCTTGAGGAGAAATCATCTCTGATAATGCCTTGATTTGGGCACTTTCATGACCTCAGAACTGTAAGCTTACAATTAATAAATCCCCATTGTAAAAGCCTGTCCATTCTTGTATATTGCCTGGCAGACTTTAGCAAACTAAAATATAAATTGATATAAGAAGGTTGGGTGATGCTATGCAAATAACAAAAATGTTAGAAGAGATTTTAAAATAGATAAGGGGATTATTCAGGAAGAATTGTGAGATGCTTGAAAGACAAGGCTTAGGTTGCTTTGAAGAGATTGTTGATAGAAATATGGATGCTAAAGGTACTTCTGATGAGGTCTTTGACAGAAATGGCAAATGTGTCATTTTAACTGGAATAAATGTAATCCAAGTGGCAGAGAACTTGGAATAATTGTGCTTTAATGCCAGACAGAATGCAGAAATTGAAAGTGAAAGCTTTGTAATTTAGCTGAGGAGTTTTCCAATTCACCTGGAAAGGTGTATTACATGGGACTTTATGAAAAGCAGACACTAGAATCCAGAGGTTGAGAAAGCCATAAGAGCAGTTTGAATTAAATGGAAGAGAGTTCATCATGGGCAAAGATGCATAAAATCAAAATATACATTTATTCATAACAACATAAGGAAAAATAATCAACAACTAGTTTTTATTTCTGGAACAGGCAACATGGTCATAGCTAGTATTTGTAACTACTTTCATCTACTACTCATTCCATATTCTCTTTACTCTCAGTAAGCACCTCACCTGATCATGGTACTTTCCTTGGTGGGGTTACACAAACCTTCATTCCTTAAAAAGTTAGACAAATAGTAGTTATATCAGACAGGGTTGTTGAATTTTACCATTGACTTAATCAGGGCATGGTAGTACTAAGAAATGCACATTCTAGACATAGTCTTCTTTTTACCCATTAAATGTCCAATTTCCCTTTGGAAATCAGGGTCAATATCCCCCATCAGTACAGTATCTCCCTTTTGCCTATTGATTCAGAGGCATGAGGAGGTCAAAATGAACAGCTGGCAAACTTATGTTCCAGTTCAATGGAATAATTGCATGTTACCTGTGAAGCACTCCTACTTTTCGAGGACTCTAGGCCAGCACTGCTTAAATTTGCAGGGATAAGAAGAAGGAAAAATATTGCTTTTTGATCATATGGGTAATATGATTGGTGGGACTCCCATTAACACACTGTGCTCCTGGGTGTGTGAATCCTGGCTATGGGAGAAATAGCACCTTAGAGTGGACAATGATCTGGAGCATATATAGTCCACTTAAAAAAATGTATCCAACTTTGCAATGTATTGCTCCCCTGCTGACATTGTGATTGAGTCTTCAACAGGCCATTCCATGATTCTTTCATTATAGTTGATTCAGGATGACATGTTAAATATAAGGTTAGTGAGTCCCATGAACATGCACCCATTGGTCATATTTTATTTGCTGTAGAGGGATTTACTTGAGCAGAAATAATGCATAAAGAATAACATGATGGTGGATAAGACATTCAATTTGCCCCACAGATGGGTGACCTGGCAGAAACATTGTGTGTAGAGAATGCAAATCAGCATGCATAATAATGCTTTTCCAGTAAGAACAAAATAATGTCTGTTCATGATGAAAGTGGTCCAATGTAATCCCCCTCCCACCAGGTAGCAGAGTGATCACCTGGGGGAATAGTAGCATATCAGGAACTGAGTTTTAGTCTCTGCTGCTGAGAAATTGGACACTCAACAGTGGCTATACACAGGTGAGCCTTGGTGAGTGGATATCCATGATGCTGAGACCAGGCACAATCTCCATCCACATCACCATGGCCACTTTTTCCTGACCAATTTGGACAATGACAGGAGTGGCTGGGAAAAAGGTTGACTGGTATTAGCACAACAGGACATTCTATCTAATTGGTTTTAAATTCTTGCTCTACTAATGAAACAGTCACGTGAGCATTTGCATGGGACACAGCTTCATGATTTACACCCATTCAGAAAATTCTCTCCAGACAGCTCTCCACAAACAGAGTCCTTCTCCAATTTTTGAACATGTTCCTTCTAAACCCTGAGTATCTATCCAAATTGCTGGCGAGAGTCCATGAATGTCTATACAATTGCACCTCTGGCCATTTTTACTTCCAAGCAAAATATATTACAAGGTAGACTGCTTGAGGTTCTGACATTTGTATGAACTTCTCACCAAAACTTTCCTTTATTAATATCCCAGAAAGGAGCTGTAGTTCAGCAGCTGTCCACTTTTGGATGGTGTCTGTATATTGTGTAAAACCCTCCATAAACTAGTCCCAAGTTTTCACTTCTTGTGAGGAACTCCCTGTGGCACTTTGATATTATTTATGAATTCTGAAAAGGGAGATTGTGTTTATAAACTGGTCTATTCCTTTGGGCATGATTACACTTTGATTGTATTAGATTCAGCTGAGAAATCTGATTACATTATGTTAAGCTTAAGGCTTTGATTCAACCACATTATTAGCATGTGACTCAAGGTTGAGTCCCTGCCCCCTCAGTGGGGTGATAAAATAGGCTCTCACATGGAAGTAGGCAAACAGAGAAGTTACACAGAGGATCCTGAAGCCCATGGAAGAGAGATGAGCCTGATAGTCTATAACTGACCTTATGAAGAGAACAGATCAGCTGAGCCCAGAAAGAAATGAGCCCTGGGAAAGAGATGAGCCTTATGCCAGGCTACAGCTGAGATTGGAGGAAGCTATGACCATGGAGCCTTCAGAGGAAGAAGGGAGGCTGAACCCTCACAGACATTGCACACTATCTTGCTCAACATGTGGGAACAGTCTTTGGGTGAGAAAGTACCTCTTATGGTACATTGACTTGGATTCTTTAGGGCCTTGTTACTGTAAGCTTCTACCCCAAATAACTACCCTTTATTAAAACCAAGAGTTCTGGTACTTTGCATCAGCACCCTTTTGGCTGACTAATATACTCCCTAAGAAGCCAAGGCTGTGGGATGGGTAAGGGAAGGGAAGGTGGAAGAAATTGTGACCATGGACATTTGAGACACTTCTCCAGTTACTTACTTGTGCCATCAGGTACTACTAGAGCTTGATCTCTTCTAAGCCACTTCCTTCTGCTGATGGACTGCCGTTGTGCTTGTCCAACTTAATGGCTTAATGGTTCAGACATTTCATGATGGGCCTCTCAATTCTCATGGTAAGCACTCAGTCTCTACTAAGGCCATCAAAATAGGTTAACAATTATTTCTCAATAGGAGAGTAATTATCAGCAAAAGATGGCAAGGTTTGCCTCAAAGCCCCACATGTCCTCACTGGTGGTTCTCATTTACAACCCTGTCACAGTCTCCCATCAGCATCTCTGAATGCCACTGACACTTCAAGAACCATCGAATATGTTTGATCATTATGGTCCATGTCACAAAGCAGCTTGCATGGCAGTCTGGGCTTTTTGTGGAACATCCTTTTCTTATCATCCTCAATCAAAACTAGCAGCTAAGTGTGTTTCTCACTAAATGGGTGAGAGTAGCATATTTAAATGACATATATTTTAGCTCCAAACTGCTTAGAGGCCATCTTAGAATTCTGCTTTTTTTTTAATTTTTTTTATTTTTGGTAGGACTAGGAAGATGCAGCAGATTGGACTTTACCAGGAAAGAGATATTTTGACATTGTTCTCTTCATTGGATGCCTACAAATTTCACTCATGTGAAGGTCCCTAAATTTTGGTTGAATTTATTAACCACACAGTGACATGAAAATGCAGTACAAATAATTCTAGAGTAGTTGTACTTTTTGTTCACTAAGCCCAATCAGCCTAATACTGTCAATTTAGTGGCTCAGAGTGATGAGTTTCAGAAGGGCAATTCGATCAATATACCCTCAGCCTGGATTATACCATAGGGCTGAAGATTTGCTATACCCATGAGGAAGGACATTGAATCTATTTTTGCTAGCCTTGCCAACTGATAGCAAACCAACAAGTATTGGGGGGAAAAACATTTGCCAAATCAATAGCTTCATATCAATAACCTGGGAATGTGTTAATTTTTTAAGCAATGATACTGTGTATAAAACAGCAGCTGCCATTAGAGTAACAACCTGGTTTAGTTTATGATAACCCACTGTCATTTTCTAAGATCACCTGTTTCCTTCACAGGTCAAATAGTAGTGTTGATTAGGAATATGACACAATCACCACCCTTGCATTCTTCAAACCTTGGTGGTGGCTCTAACCTTCAGCATATATGTGTGAATTTCTTTCTGATCTCTGAAATCTCTATTCAGTTTCATTGGTCAAGGAATCTATTTTTTAAACAATACAACATTTTTGATTATCTTAGCTTTTTGATAAATCCTAAAATCAGATTATAGGAGTCCTCAAAATTTATTCCTCTTCTTAAAATTGTTTTGATTATCTTATTCCTTGCTTTTAGATATAGATTGTAAAATCATCATGTCTATTTCTGAAACAAAAATGCCCTGGTTAAATTTTAATTGGTTTCCATTAAATGTGTAGATCTATTTGGGATTGCCTTTAATTAACAGATGAATTGTTCCAAAATGGAGCCCTACTAATAGAATATTTATGTCTTTAATTTATTCAGATTTCAAGACAAACATTATCTATCCAATAAGTTAATATCAGTTGGTATGGGACCCAGCCATCCAAGTATTTTTCAAATTTATTCTAAAAGTTTCTTCTATATATAAAGCCAAGTATTGTTCCATACATTACTATATTCCATCACCAAGATGAGGCAAGACCATATAAAACTCAAAACTTGTGAGGTTTAACACTACCAGTCTTCTGTATTCTAATGTTCAATAACAGAATATTAGTTATTTGTCTATTGCCCAAATCTACTGTTAATACTTTTTATCCATAAGTTTCTATTCTTGGTGAGATTTTCAATAAGCTTAAATTATCTCTTATAGCACTTTGAAGTGTAGTACTTTAAAATTTAAATATGAAGCACAGTAACTTTTATTAAACAATTAAAAATTGTATCATAAGGTTTTTAAAACAAGTCCATTTTTTTAAACAAGTCACTTTTATTGATAATTATTACTAAAGTATGCACTCCATCCCAAGTGAATAATTATGTTAATTATTATAATCCTATATTTGTGCATTCATTAATTCAATCATTATTAGATCATTGTCATTATTCCAATAATAATAATAACATATAAGGAACAAGCAAAATCTCATCACCTCATAGGTTTTGAGTGTTTATTCCATACATATTTTTCAAATTTTTGAGGAATTGAAGAGTTTATATTTCCAGTAAGAGGAAACTGGATTTCAGAGAATTTAAGTTATTAACCTAAAGCTATATAACTAAAACAGAGCAGACTTATGACTGTGTACTAGAATATAATTATTAGAATACTCTTCCAATCCTATACCATATGATTATTACACTGATGGATCATTTTTTAGTAAAAGCCAAAATGCCTACATGTAGTCATTTTTATCATGTAATTTGTTGCTCCAGAAACTTTCCCTTGAATATTAGAGGGGTGGGGATCTCATAGTGTTGCTTTTCTCTTGCAGAAGAGAGTTAATGTGTTTTCCACTTGATAATCTCCTTGGACTTCAAGAATAAGCTTTTAAGCTGGCATAAGTATCCAAATATATAATTTTCATGGTGTATTGTAACTGAGTGACCAGTTCGGTTTCAGATGTAAGAGGAAAAGTTTTTCATCACTTAAACAATATTTTAGAAACCATAACCCTGAATCTCAAACTAGAGTATAAGAACTTTAATTTTTAAATTTAAGATAAGGTGCTTTAATTTACTCAGAGTTCTATTCAAATTAAACCATATGTCTTACAGGGAATTTATCTGAGAGAATAGGAAGGTCTTTCTACATACTTAGGTCAGTAGAGCTGCAAATCACAAATTTGTTTTAATTTCCTTTATACGAGGTAAGAAAATAGGGGTAGGAGAAACAAGAAACTATATTTAAATATGAGGAGAATTATTAAAGAAAGAACATTAATTTTCCACCATCCATTTGTGTATGCCACTTTTGTATCATAATTTTATATACTGAAAGGATTAATGATTATCAAATGTGATTTACTAATTAACTCATTGATATGGAAGTCATTTCATTTTATCATTATGTGTAAATTTTCATTTGTTTTTAAATTTCATGACTTTATAGAAATAATTCAAATAGGTGAGATTATAATTTGCAATGTGTAGGTGATAATGATTGCAGAATTTTGCATGTCACAATGGGATTGTATATATTGCTCTGTGGCTTAATCTGTGGAATCAAAGAAATCTGAGTTCAAATCCTGGGACTTGGAGGCAAGATGGCGTCGGCTTAGGAGGACAACTGCGGACAACTCCCAGATCATGGCAGATAGTGTACGGGGTGTGGCACTGGGGTCTGTGCTGTGGGCGTGTGGAGTAAGAAGCGTGGGACATCTATCTGGACAGATAGACGGTGTGGACTGAACCATAGAGATTCGTAAGTTTTAAGCCTGCCTGTGGTGGTTAACACAGTTGGCTGAACCCCACCCTTA